>JALJCO010002293.1:25000-26118 GCA_023101725.1 Atherinomorus stipes | reverse complement strand
CTCGTCTCCTTTAACTTGTCGTCTCTTTCTTGTCTTCGTCTCGTCTCCGTCTCGTCTCCTTTAACTTGTCGTCTCTTTCTCGTCTCCGTCATCCGTCTCCGCCTCGCCTCCTTTAACTTGTCGTCTCTTTCTTGTCTTCGTCTCGTCTCCGTCTCGCCTCCCTTTAACTTGTCGTCTCTTTCTTGTCTTCGTCTCGTCTCCGTCTCGTCTCCTTTAACTTGTCGTCTCTTTCTTGCCTTCGTCTCGTCTCCGTCTCGTCTCCTTTAACTTGTCGTCTCTTTCTTGTCTTCGTCTCGTCTCCGTCTCGTCTCCTTTAACTTGTCGCCTCTTTCTCGTCTCCGTCTCGTCTCCGTCTCGCTCTCCTTTAACTTGTCGTCTCTTTTCTTGTCTCCTCGTCCTCGCTCTCCGTCTCGTCTCCTTTAACTTGTCGTCTCTTTCTTGTCTTCGTCTCGTCTCCGTCTCGTCTCCTTTAACTCTTCGTCTCTTTCTTCCCGTCTCCGCATTTCTCTCGCCCCCCGTCTCCTTTTAACTTGTCGCCTCTTTCTTGTCTTCGTCTCGCCTCCGTCTCCGTCTCCTTTAACCTGTCGTCTCTTTCTTGTCTTCGTCTCGCTCTCCTTTAACTTGTCGTCTCTTTCTCGTCTCCGTCTCGTCTCCGGCTCGTCTCCTTTAACTTGTCGTCTCTTTCTCGTCTCCGTCTCGTGCCTCATCTCCTTTAACTTGTCGTCTCTTTCTTGTCTTCGTCTCGGTCTCCGTCTCGCTCTCCTTTAACTTGTCGTCTCTTTCTTGTCTTCGTCTCGTCTCCGTCTCGTCTCCTTTAACTTGTCGTCTCTTTCTTGTCTTCGTCTCGCTCTCCGTCTCGTCTCCTTTAACTTGTCGTCTCTTTCTTGTCTTCGTCTCGTCTCCGTCTTCGTCTCCTTTAACTTGTCGTCTCTTTCTTGTCTTCGTCTCGTCTCCGTCTCGTCTCCTTTAACTTGTCGTCTCTTTCTCGTCTCCGTCTCGTCTCCGTCTCGTCTCCTTTAACTTGTCGTCTCTTTCTTGTCTTCGTCTCGTCTCCGTCTACGTCTCCTTTAACTTGTCGTCTCTTTCTTGTCTTCGTCTCGTCTCCGTCTCGTCTCCTT
>JALJCO010002293.1:0-20000 GCA_023101725.1 Atherinomorus stipes | reverse complement strand
TGGTGGGTTAAGACTCTGTTTTTGGTAGTTCTAGACTGGTTCTGGTGGGTTTAGACCTTGGTTCTGGTGGTTCTAGACTGGTTCCCGTGTGGTTTTACACTGGTTCTGGTGGTTCTAGAATGGTTCTGGTGGTTGTAGACTGGTTCTGGTGGTTCTAGACTGGTTCTGGTGGCTTTACACTGGTTCTGGTGGTTCTAGACTGATTCTGGTGGTTCTAGACTGGTTCTGGTGGTTTGACACTGGTTCTGGTGGTTCTAGAATGGTTCTGGTGGCGGTAGACTGGTTCTGGTGGCTCTAGACTGGTTCTGGTGGCTTTACACTGGTTCTGGTGGTTCTAGACTGGTTCTGGTGGTTCTAGACTGGTTCTGGTGGTTTTACACTGGTTCTGGTGGTTCTTGACTGGTTCTGGTGGTTTTACAACATGGTTCTGGTGGTTGTACAACATGGTATCTGGTGGTTCTAGACTGGTTCTGGTGGTTTTACACTGGTTCTGGTGGTTCTTGACTGGTTCTGGTGGTTGTACAACATGGTTCTGGTGGTTCTAGACTGGTTCTGGTGGTTCTAGACTGGTTCTGGTGGTTGTACAATATGGTTCTGGTGGGTGTACAACATGGTTCTGGTGGTTCTAGACTGGTTCTGGTGGTTCTAGACTGGTTCTGGTGGTTTTACACTGGTTCTGGTGGTTCTTGACTGGTTTTGGTGGTTGTAGACTGGCTCTGGTGGTTCTAGACTGGTTCTGGTGGTTGTACAACATGGTTCTGTAGTTCTAGACTGGTTCTGGTGGTTCTAGACTGGTTCTGGTGGTTGTACAACATGGTTCTGGTGGTTCTAGACTGGTTCTGGTGGTTGTAGACTGGTTCTGGTGGTTGTACACTGGTTCTGGTGGTTCTAGACTGGTTCTGGAGGTTGTAGACTGGTTCTGGTGGTTTTACACTGGTTCTGGTGGTTGTAGACTGGTCTCTGGTAGTTTTTTACACTCTGGTTGGTTCTGGTGGTTCTAGACTGGTCCTGGGTGGTTGTAGACCAGTTCTGGTGTTTTTTACACTCTGGTTGGTTCTGGTGGTTCTAGACTGGTTCTGGTGGTTCTAGACTGGTTCTGGTGGTTTTACACTGGTTCTGGTGGTTGTACACTGGTTCTGGTGGCTGTAGAACCTGGTTCTGGTGGTTCTAGACTGGTTCTGGTGGTTGTAGACTGGTTCTGGTGGCGTTCTAGACTGGTTCTGGTGGTTTTACACTGGTTCTGGTGGTTGTACACTGCTTCTGGTGGTTGTAGAACCTGGTTCTGGGTAGGTTGTGACTGGTTCTGGTGGTTGTAGACTGGTTCTGGTAGTTTTTTTACACTCTGGTTGGTTCTGGTGGTTCTAGACTGGTTCTTGGTGGTTGTAGACTGGTTCTGGTGGTTGTAGACTGGTTCTGGTGGCTCTAGGACTGGTTCTTGGTGGTTTTACACTGGTTCTGGTGGTTGTACACTGGTTCTGGTGGTTGCAGAACCTGGTTCTGGTGGTTGTAGACTGGTTCTGGTGGTTGTAGACTGGTTCTGGTGGTTGTAGAACATGGTTCTGGTGGTTGTAGACTGGTTCTGGTGGTTGTAGAACATGGTTCTGGTGGTTGTACACTGGTTCTGGTGGTGGTAGAACCTGGTTCTGGTGGTTGTAGACTGGTTCTGGTGGTTCTAGAGTGGTTCTGGTGGTTTTACACTGGTTCTGGTGGTTGTACACTGGTTCTGGTGGTTGTAGAACCTGGTTCTGGTGGTTGTAGACTGGTTCTGGTGGTTCTAGACTGGTTCTGGTGGTTGTAGACTGGTTCTGGTGGTTGTAGAACATGGTTCTGGTGGTTCTAGACTGGTTCTGGGGGTTCTAGACTGGTTCTGGCGCCCCCTGCAGGTCTGGAGGACCAGATGACACTGTCGGGTTCTCTCTGATTGGCTAACAGATTCTTCTTCTCTTCCAGGCTCTTCTCCATCCGTACTTCTTCTCCTCCCCTCTCCCGGCCCACCACTCGGAGCTGCCCATCCCTCAGAGGGGGGGGCGACCCCCCCGCCAGCGCCTCCAGGCTCCGCCCACTGACTTCTCCGTGGACCTGCCCCTGCCGGACAGCGTGGTGAACCCCGTGCTGCTGCAGCGACACGCCTCCTGCCTCTGAGGAGGTCAGGAGGAGCAGGACTCTCCTCCCATCACATCATCTTTATTTTAAATCATCGTTTTCATTTTTTATTCAGCTCTTGCACTGAAAAACTCAGATCTGAACAAGCAGATTTTTCTCATTTCTACTCAAAATATCTCAGAATGAGACAAAATCACCAAAAGAGAAACATTTCAGTGAGATACAGGAACTTATTTTAAGGTGATGCATCTTATTTCTAAAAATATTATCAAGAAAATTTAGCGTGTTCTGTTGGCAGAAATATTTTGCTTTTTACAAGTAAAAAATAATTTTCTACTTTATCGAAATTAATAAATAATATTAAATATTAAGGAATTACTGACACCTAGTGGTAAAGATGGTGTTTCAAAGAAAAGATGTTTCCTTTCAAATGACTTCTTATTCCAGCACTGTTGTGAATGTACGGTGGCCGTTAGAGGCCAAAATTCTCCCAGAAATAAAGATGTTTTTATCTGTGAGTGTATCAGTGGTGTCAGGTGTAACTATGACGATGAGGAACTACTTTTTATGTTTTTTAAGACATCACTGATCCCAAACAGTCTCTAACTCCCATTAAACAAAGCTGCTACAGCAGTTTTTAAGTTCAGTTCTCACTTTACACACATTGTTTTGTCCGTTCAGGGACACCGTAGTAAAACAAATATGGCCGCTTCCGTCTGTGCACCGCCCAGCAGGTAGTTATAAATGACTCATTCTAAGAAAGTTAACCTAACAGCTGTTCTAGTGCAGCCATTACACATCAATAGAAACACAGTTTGGAATTATGTCACATTTTTCTGCCACTGACCTTTGATTTTTTACATACTGTACCTTTAATAAAATATATTAAAGGTAATATATATATATATATAAACATATATATTATTGATATACATGTATATATGGAACGCTCTGCCGCTCCGTGTTTGAACTGCCCCCACTGTGGAGAGTTTTAAGTCTCGTTTGAAGGCCACTTTTATTCTCTGGCTTTTAACACCACGTGAGTTGTGTGGTCCTTTGTGTCTTTTAATTACTTTATTTTATCTTATTTTATTTTATTTTATTTTATGCTGTTTATTTTTATGGTGTTAGCTGATTTGTTTTATTGTGTTTTATTTATTTTTAGTATATCTCACGTATTTTATTTATATGTGTGCATTTTATTTTATTTGAACGTATCTTTACTGTTTTAAATGAGCTGGTGGAGCTATACGCTGTCTTATTTTTATTTCATTTTTATTGCTGGGTATTTTTATGTGCAGCACTTTGGAGACGTGTTCTGACTGAAATGTGCTTTATAAATAAAGTGGATTGGATTGGATATATAACATTATATATATATATATTAAATCATTGTAATTGTTTTTTTTTTTAAATCAATTTTAGTTTTTGTGTCTTTTAAATTTCTTTTACTTATTTTTTAGGTGCCCAAGATTCATTTTCTAGTAATAAGCAAAAACAATTCTGCCAATAGAACAAGTAAAACTTTCTTGATAAGATTTCTTGAACTAAGATGCATTGTCTTAAAACAAGATCTTATTTCTCACTGAAATGTTTCCCTTTAAAGGTACAGTATGTAAAAAAATCAACGGTCAATGGCAGAAAAAACTGTTATATAATTCAAAACTGTGTTTCTATTGATGTGTAATCGCTGCACTAGAACAGCTGTTTTGTGTTTATTTTCTTAGAATGAGTCATTTATATCTACCTGCTGGGCGGTGCACAGACGGAGGCGGCCATATTTGTTCCACCATTTTTACTACGGTGTCCCTGAATGGGCGAAACAATGTGTGTAAAGTAGTTCCTCATAGTCCAGTCATCGCTACACCTGAGACCACTGATCCGCTCACACATAAAAACATCTTTATTTCTGGCAGAATTTTGGCCTCTAACGGCCACCGTACATTCACAACAGAGCTGGAATATGAAGTCATTTGAAAGGAAACATCTTTTCTTTCAAACACCATCTTTACCACTAGATGTCAGTAATTCTTACAGACTGCACCTTTAAGTGACTTTGTCTTATTTTGAGTGTGATGAGATATTTTGACAAGAAATTAGAAAAATCTACTTGCTAAGATTTGAGTTTCTGCACCACATTATTTTTTTTTCTTTTATTTATTTGTTTTATGTGGTTGTAAAAATTCAGGTGTTACAGAATAAAATACAAGATCTGTCCCTGAACGCATCACGGACGTCTGACAGTTTCTGGGTCCAGCGGAGCCTCCTGCTGTCCGTCAGCGGCTGAGTTTTGTTGCTGGGAAACGTTTGTTGACCAACTGGAGAAGCTGTAAACGATGTTTGTAAACAATCTGTTTGTGTTTGTACGTTCCATCTCACGTAGAAACAACAGAACGGCCGAAGCTGCAGATTTCTGTCTGGAAAGAGAATAAAGTTCTTCCCACTTCTGTTCTCAAACTTTACTTCAGGTTAACGACAGGGGAAAGTCAGCGGGTAGAAATGTAGGAGGAGCTCAGAGCTTCCTCCTCTTCCTCCTCCTCCTCCTCCTCCTCCTCCTCCTCTTCCTCCTCCTCCTCTTCCTCCTCCTCCTCCTCCTCCTCTTCCTCCTCCTCCTCTTCCTCCTCCTCCTCCTCCTCCTCTTCCTCCTCCTCCTCCTCCTCCTCCTCCTCCTCCTCCTCCTCTTCCTCCTCCTCCTCCTCCTCCTCCTCCTCCTCTTCCTCCTCCTCCTCCTCCTCCTCCTCCTCCTCCTCCTCCTCCTCCTCCTCTTCCTCCTCCTCCTCCTCCTCCTCTTCCTCTTCCTCCTCCTCCTCCAGATGCAGCCTTCCTCTCGCACCGTGAGCATCTCAGCGGCTGAAGATCAGAGATCCTCTGCGCAGACGGAGCTCTCACTCTGCTGATCATGTCGTCCTCATGGCCGTCGGCTGATTGGTCGAGCAGCAGAAGCGGAACGTCTCCCGGCTTCAGCGTCCAGGTGAGAATCTCTCCTGCCGAAGTGCCTCTGAGCAGTGAAACCTCGCGGTGCTGAGATGTTCAGTTCAAGCTGGTTTGGAAGACCAGGTCCAGGATCCGTTTGGGTTTGAACAGCAGAGTTTTTAGTCACAGTCAGATAAATTGTTAATATTTTTCTGTCTGAACCAGTCTGTGCTGGTCTGGACCTCAGCTCCTCATGAACCAGTCTGTGCTGGTCTGGATCTCAGCTCCTCATGAACCAGTCTGTGCTGGTCTGGACCTCATCTCCTCATGAACCAGTCTGTGCTGGTCTGGATCTCATCTCCTCATGAACCAGTCTGTGCTGGTCTGGATCTCATCTCCTCATGAACCAGTCTGTGCTGGTCTGGACCTCAGCTCCTCATGAACCAGTTTCTTCTGGTCTGGACCTCATCTCCTCATGAACCAGTCTGTGCTGGTCTGGACCTCATCTCCTCCTGAACCAGTCTGTGCTGGTCTGGACCTCATCTCCTCCTGAACCAGTCTGTGCTGGTCTGGACCTCAGCTCCTCATGAACCAGTTTCTTCTGGTCTGGACCTCATCTCCTCATGAACCAGTCTGTGCTGGTCTGGACCTCATCTCCTCATGAACCAGTTTCTTCTGGTCTGGACCTCATCTCCTCATGAACCAGGTTCTTCTGGTCTGGATCTCAGCTCCTCATGAACCAGTTTCTTCTGGTCTGGACCTCATCTCCTCATGAACCAGTCTGTGCTGGTCTGGACCTCATCTCCTCATGAACCAGTTTCTTCTGGTCTGGACCTCATCTCCTCATGAACCAGTCTGTGCTGGTCTGGACCTCAGCTCCTCATGAACCAGTCTGTGCTGGTCTGGACCTCATCTCCTCATGAACCAGTCTGTGCTGGTCTGGACCTCAGGTCCTCATGAACCAGTCTGTGCTGGTCTGGATCTCAGCTCCTCATGAACCAGTCTGTGCTGGTCTGGATCTCAGCTCCTCCTGAACCAGTCTGTGCTGGTCTGGACCTCATCTCCTCATGAACCAGTCTGTGCTGGTCTGGACCTCATCTCCTCATGAACCAGTCTGTGCTGGTCTGGACCTCAGCTCCTCATGAACCAGTCTGTGCTGGTCTGGACCTCATCTCCTCATGAACCAGTCTGTGCTGGTCTGGACCTCATCTCCTCATGAACCAGTCTGTGCTGGTCTGGACCTCATCTCCTCATGAACCAGTCTGTGCTGGTCTGGACCTCATCTCCTCATGAACCAGTCTGTGCTGGTCTGGATCTCATCTCCTCATGAACCAGTTTCTTCTGGTCTGGACCTCATCTCCTCATGAACCAGTCTGTGCTGGTCTGGACCTCAGCTCCTCATGAACCAGTCTGTGCTGGTCTGGACCTCAGCTCCTCATGAACCAGTCTGTGCTGGTCTGGACCTCATCTCCTCATGAACCAGTTTCTTCTGGTCTGGACCTCATCTCCTCATGAACCAGTCTGTGCTGGTCTGGACCTCAGCTCCTCATGAACCAGTCTGTGCTGGTCTGGACCTCATCTCCTCATGAACCAGTCTGTGCTGGTCTGGACCTCAGGTCCTCATGAACCAGTCTGTGCTGGTCTGGATCTCAGCTCCTCATGAACCAGTCTGTGCTGGTCTGGATCTCAGCTCCTCATGAACCAGTCTGTGCTGGTCTGGACCTCATCTCCTCATGAACCAGTCTGTGCTGGTCTGGACCTCATCTCCTCATGAACCAGTCTGTGCTGGTCTGGACCTCATCTCCTCATGAACCAGTCTGTGCTGGTCTGGACCTCATCTCCTCATGAACCAGTCTGTGCTGGTCTGGACCTCATCTCCTCATGAACCAGTCTGTGCTGGTCTGGACCTCATCTCCTCATGAACCAGTCTGTGCTGGTCTGGACCTCATCTCCTCATGAACCAGTCTGTGCTGGTCTGGACCTCAGGTCCTCATGAACCAGTCTGTGCTGGTCTGGATCTCAGCTCCTCATGAACCAGTCTGTGCTGGTCTGGATCTCAGCTCCTCATGAACCAGTCTGTGCTGGTCTGGACCTCAGGTCCTCATGAACCAGTCTGTGCTGGTCTGGACCTCATCTCCTCATGAACCAGTCTGTGCTGGTCTGGACCTCATCTCCTCATGAACCAGTCTGTGCTGGTCTGGCCTCAGCTCCTCATGAACCAGTCTGTGCTGGTCTGGATCTCAGCTCCTCATGAACCAGTCTGTGCTGGTCTGGACCTCAGCTCCTTATGAACCAGTCTGTGCTGGTCTGGACCTCATCTCCTCATGAACCAGTCTGTGCTGGTCTGGACCTCATCTCCTCATGAACCAGTCTGTGCTGGTCTGGACCTCATCTCCTCATGAACCAGTCTGTGCTGGTCTGGACCTCAGCTCCTCATGAACCAGTCTGTGCTGGTCTGGACCTCATCTCCTCATGACAAACCAGTCTGTGCTGGTCTGGACCTCATCTCCTCATGAACCCCCAGTCTGCGCTGGTCTGGACCCTCATCTCCTCATGAACCAGTCTGCGCTGGTCTGGACCTCATCTCCTCATGAACCAGTCTGCGCTGGTCTGGATCTCAGCTCCTCATGAACCAGTCTGTGCTGGTCTGGACCTCAGCTCCTCATGAACCAGTCTGTGCTGGTCTGGACCTCAGCTCCTCATGAACTAGTCTGTGCTGGTCTGGACCTCATCTCATGAACCAGTCTGTGCTGGTCTGGACCTCATCTCCTCATGAACCAGTCTGTGCTGGTCTGGACCTCATCTCCTCATGAACCAGTCTGTGCTGGTCTGGACCTCATCTCCCTGCAAGAACCAGTCTGTGCTGGTCTGACCTCATCTCCTCATGAACCAGTCTGTGCTGGTCTGGACCTCATCTCCTCATGAACCAGTCTGTGCTGGTCTGGCCCTCATCTCCTCATGAACCAGCCTGTGCTGGTCTGACCCTCAGCTCCTCATGAACCAGTCTGTGCTGGTCTGGACCTCATCTCCTCATGAACCAGTCTGTGCTGGTCTGGACCTCAGCTCCCTCAAGAACCAGTCTGTGCTGGTCTGACCCCTATCTCCTCATGAACCAGTCTGCGCTGGTCTGCACCTCATCTCCTCATGAACCAGCCTGTGCTGGTCTGGATCTCAGGGTCCTCATGAAACAGTCTGTGCTGGTCTGGACCTCATCTCCTCATGAACCAGTCAGTGCTGGTCTGACCCTCAGCTCCTCATGAACCAGTCTGTGCTGGTCTGGACCTCAGCTCCTCCTGAACCAGTCTGTGCTGGTCTGGATCTCAGCTCCTCATGAACCAGTCTGTGCTGGTCTGGACCTCATCTCCTCATGAACCAGTCTGTGTCAGCCTGGACCTCATCTCCTCATGAACCAGTCTGTGCTGGTCTGGACCTCAGCTCCTCATGAATCAGTCTGTGCTGGTCCGACCCTCATCTCCTCATGAACCAGTCTGTGCTGGTCCGGACCTCATCTCCTCATGAACCAGTCTGTGCTGGTCTGACCTCAGCTCCTCATGAACCAGTCTGTGCTGGTCTGACCCTCATCTCCTCATGAACCAGTCAGTGCTGGTCTGACCCTCAGCTCCTCATGAACCAGTCTGTGCTGGTCTGGACCCTCATCCCCTCATGAACCAGTCTGTGCTGGTCTGGACCTCTATCTCCTCATGAACCAGTCTGTGCTGGTCTGGACCTCAGCTCCTCATGAACTAGTCTGTGCTGGTCTGACCTCAGCTCCTCATGAACCAGTCTGTGCTGGGTCTGATCTCAGCTCCTCATGAACCAGTCTGTGCTGGTCTGGACCTCTATCTCCTCATGAACCAGTCTGTGCTGGTCTGGACCCTCATCTCCTCATGAACCAGTCTGTGCTGGTCTGGACCTCATCTCCTCATGAACCAGTTTCTTCTGGTCTGACCTCAGCTCCTCATGAACCAGTCTGTGCTGGTCTGACCTCATCTCCCTCATGAACCAGTCTGTGCTGGTCTGGACCCTCAGCTCCTCATGAACCAGTCTGTGCTGGTCTGGACCTCATCTCCTCATGAACCAGTCTGTGCTGGTCTGACCTCAGCTCCTCATGAACCAGTCTGTGCTGGTCTGAACCTCATCTCCTCCTGAACCAGTCTGTGCTGGTCTGGATCTCATCTCCTCATGAACCAGTCTGTGCTGGTCTGGACCTCATCTCCTCATGAACCAGTCTGTGCTGGTCTGGACCTCAGCTCCTCATGAACCAGTCTGTGCTGGTCTGGACCTCATCTCCTCATGAACCAGTCTGTGCTGGTCTGGATCTCATCTCCTCATGAACCAGTCTGTGCTGGTCTGGACCTCATCTCCTCATGAACCAGTCTGTGCTGGTCTGGACCTCATCTCCTCATGAACCAGTCTGTGCTGGTCTGGACCTCAGCTCCTCATGAACCAGTCTGTGCTGGTCTGGACCTCATCTCCTCATGAACCAGTCTGTGCTGGTCTGACCTCATCTCCTCATGAACCAGTTTCTTCTGGTCTGGACCTCAGTTCCTCATGAACCAGTATGTGCTGGTCTGGACCTCATCTCCTCATGAACCAGTTCCTTCTGGTCTGGACCTCAGCTCCTCATGAACCAGTCTGTGCTGGTCTGGACCTCATCTCCTCATGAACCAGTCTGTGCTGGTCTGGACCTCATCTCCTCATGAACCAGTCTGTGCTGGTCTGGACCTCAGCTCCTCATGAACTAGTCTGTGCTGGTCTGACCCTCATCTCCTCATGAACCAGTCTGTGCTGGTCTGGACCTCAGCTCCTCATGAACCAGTCTGTGCTGGTCTGGACCTCAGCTCCTCATGAACCAGTCTGTGCTGGTCTGGACCTCATGTCCTCATGAACCAGTCTGTGCTGGTCTGACCTCATCTCCTCATGAACCAGTCTGTGCTGGTCTGGACCTCATCTCCTCATGAACCAGTCTGTGCTGGTCTGGACCTCAGCTCCTCATGAACCAGTCTGTGCTGGTCTGGACCTCATGTCCTCATGAACCAGTCTGTGCTGGTCTGGACCTCATCTCATGAACCAGTCTGTGCTGGTCTGGACCTCATGTCCTCATGAACCAGTCTGTGCTGGTCTGACCTCATCTCCTCATGAACCAGTCTGTGCTGGTCTGGACCTCATGTCCTCATGAACCAGTCTGTGCTGGTCTGAACCTCATCTCATGAACCAGTCTGTGCTGGTCTGACCTCATGTCCTCATGAACCAGTCTGTGCTGGTCTGGACCTCATGTCCTCATGAACCAGTCTGTGCTGGTCTGACCTCATCTCATGAACCAGTCTGTGCTGGTCTGGACCTCATGTCCTCATGAACCAGTCTGTGCTGGTCTGGACCTCAGCTCCTCATGAACCAGTCTGTGCTGGTCTGGACCTCAGCTCCCCATGAACCAGTCTGTGCTGGTCTGGACCTCATCTCCTCCTGAACCAGTCTGTGCTGGTCTGGACCTCATGTCCTCATGAACCAGTCTGTGGAAACTGATAACCTGACTGCAGATCAGTATCATCGCATTAAAAGATGCTTTGAAACTAATAACTGCAGCTGATATTTTAAACAAGCCTCCATTTGTCAGAAATCCAGGATGTATTGATCAGTTTTCTCGGTCACTCTTGGACACGGTGGGTCAGAGACTCCAAGACCCAAATCCTGATTGACTTTATTTTAGGGGGGTCATGTGACCTCAGAGGAGCGGATGATGAAAACATTTTTTTCTGATCAGCAAACTGCAAAAACGGATACAAAGATTTTGTATTTGTGCTATTTTTTATCATTATTATTACTAATAGTAGTAGTACTTATTGTTTTGATCATAATTATTATGATAAATAATACTATGATTTTAGTATTATTGTCATAATTATCAGGATAAGGATGTTGTTGGTGCTCAGCTAACGAACCAGTTACCTAATATTACTTCTTACTTTATTGGTTTTATTCAGCAAAGCAACTCCATCACAACACCCAGATATCTGATCCGGTTGGTGGTTTTTAGGTCCGAGTCCATCACTAGATCCAGATTTCTGGACCAGTTGGTGGTTTTTAGGTCTGAGTCCATCACTACACCCAGATATCTGATCCGGTTGGTGGTTTTTAGGTCCGAGTCCATCACTAGATCCAGATTTCTGGACCAGTTGGTGGTTTTTAGGTCCAAGTCCATCACTACACCCAGATATCTGATCCGGTTGGTGGTTTTTAGGTCCGAGTCCATCACTAGATCCAGATTTCTGGTCCAGTTGGTGGTTTTTAGGTCCGAGTCCATCACTAGATCCAGATTTCTGGACCAGTTGGTGGTTTTTAGGTCCGAGTCCATCACTAGATCCAGATTTCTGGACCAGTTGGTGGTTTTTAGGTCCGAGTCCATCACTAGATCCAGATTTCTGGACCAGTTGGTGGTTTTTAGGTCAGAGTCAATACTAGATCCAGATTTCTGGACCAGTTGGTGGTTTTTAGGTCAGAGTCCATCACTAGATCCAGATTTCTGGACCAGTTGGTGGTTTTAGGTCCGAGTCCATCACTAGATCCAGATTTCTGGACCAGTTGTTGGTTTTTAGGTCAGAGTCCATCACTAGATCCAGATTTCTGGACCAGTTGTTGGTTTTTAGGTCCGAGTCCATCACTAGATCCAGATTTCTGGACCAGTTGGTGGTTTTTAGGTCCGAGTCCATCACGCATGGGTCATCTCTCATCCTCACTTCCTGTTTTTCAGTTTGGCCCCTCCCCTTTAGATGCTGGCTTCCAATCACCTTGCAGCGAGGCCAAACCCCTCCTTCTCAGCCGCCCCCCCTGGCCGCACCTCAGCTCTGATCACATGCCTCCCAGCTCCGTCCCGTCTCCAGCGCCGGGTTGGAGCACCTTAGCTCCGCCCCCATCCCGCTCAGGGGCTGGACTCTGCCTGACAGTCTGTACTCAGGGTGCAGGGGTTCGCCAGGTGAGTGTTTACAGAGTTCTCAAACTCATCTTCCAAAGCTCCGTATCACTGTTTTCTTTCCTGTCCAAACTATGAACTATAACAATAACAAAAACATTACAAATAAACAAATGAATACTTGATAGAAATGAAGTTCCCCACACCTGTGGAGAAAATTCAGAGTTACAAATTAGAAAGAATAAACATGAGTCCCTGAGTCCAGGAGCCAGACCAGGTTCCAGTTCCACTCAAGGTGGCAAATGTAGCACCAGTTTTTGCAGAGGTCCATGTCCATAGAAGGTACATTATATCGCCAGAAGTATCGTCTCACCTCTTCACCCACATCTGAGCCTCCAGTAACATCCATTCCTGATCCGTCGGGTTCAGGATGACGTTGGTCCACCCTTTGCAGCTAGAACAGCTTCATCTTCTGGGAAGGCCGTCCACAAGGTTTAGGAGTGTTTCTGGGAATCTTTGACCATCTTCCAGAAGCACATTTGTGAGGTCACACTGATGTTGGACCAGAAGGCCTGGCTCTCAGTCTCCGCTCTGATTCATCCCAAAGCTTTCTATGGGGCTGAGGTCAGGACTCTGTGCAGGCCAGTCCAGTTCCTCCACACCAGACTCTGCATCCAGGTCTTCATGGACCTGCTTTGTGGTGCCACAGTCATGTTGGAAGAGGGGGGGGCAGCTCCAAACTGGTCCCACAAAGTTGGGACATGGAATTGTCCAGAATGTCTTGGTATGCTGAAGCATTCAGAGTTCCTTTCACTGGAACTAAGGGGCCAAGCCCAGCTCCTGAAAACACCCCCACACCATAATCCCCTCCACCAAACTTTACACTTGGCACAATGCAGTCAGACAAGTACCGTTGTCCTGGCAACCGCCAAACCCAGACTCCTCCATCAGAGTCAGTGGCGGCTGCTTTCCACCACTGCATCCACGCTTTGCATCGCACTTGGTGATGTATGGATGGATGCAGCTGGTCGCCATGGAAACCCATTCCATGAAGCTCTCTGTCACTGTTCTTGAGCTGATCTGAAGGCCACATGAAGTTTGGAGGTCTGTAGAAAGTTGGCCACCTCTTCACACTATGTGCTTCAGCATGAATTTCTATAAGTTTTTGAATTTTTGAAAAAATGTTCATTCAAAAAAGTTTTTCAAAATTCTGTAAGAAGTTTTCAAAGAAATTTAAAAAATATTAAAAATTTGAATTTTTTAAAAATATTTTAAAAATTTTCTTAGACATTTTTATTTGAAAATTTTAATAAAAAAATTTTTTTCTCAAAATTTAATTAAAAATTTATTTTTTTTTTAAATTAAAATTTATGAAAAAATTATGACATTTCATTTCCCCTCTGGGATAAATAAAGTGTTTTTCATTTCAGCATCACTGACCCGCTCCGTCAGTTTACGTAGACGAACGCTTCATGGCTGAGATGCTGTCGTTCCCAAACGCTTCCATGTTCTTATAATCCAGCTGACAGGTGACTGTCGAATATTTAGGAGGAAACTTCACCACTGGATTGTTGCAGGTGGCATCCTATCACAGTTCCACGCTGGAATCCACTGATTCCTGAGAGCGACACGTTCTTTCACACGTTTGTAGAAACAGTCTGCATGCCGAGCTGCTGCATTTATACACCTGTGGAAGTGATGGAACCTGATTCCATCATTTTTCATGATGAGCAAATGCAATATAGTGTATTTTGTGTCTGTCTCACAAACATGGAGGCCACATAGATTAGAGCAGGGATCACCGACTCCGGACCTCTTGGGCCAGTGTCCGTAAGGTTTTCAACATTTCCCTGCTTCAACACACCTGACTCAAGTTAAATGGGTCCAACAACCTATGAAGTTCTGCACAATGACTCATTGATTTGAGTGAGGTGTGTTGCCACAGGGTGGCATTAAAAACCCTCCGGACACTGGCCCAAGAGGTCCGGGGTTGGTGATCCCTGGATTAGAGTAAACAACCTGGCACAAACAACAACAACTGAAATACAGCACTGTGACAGCTCAGGAAATGTAGAATCATCCACATTCTCCAAAATTAGAACGGACTTCAGGTACCGACATAACCTTCAGTTTATTATTTTATATTAACTAGCAGTGAATACGGTGTGTGTGTGTGTGTGTGTGTGTGTGTGTGTGTGATGTCTGAAAGACAGGCGTGTGTGTGTCAGCTGTGGAGTGAACAGCGCCCCCTGTGGAGGAGAGAGATGCCTCAGGTCAACACCTGTGTAACACCTGCAGCCTCCAACAGGAGGACAGCAGCAACACACCTCTGCTGAGACGGAGGAGGAGAGCTGTAAGACCAGAACACGACATGAACACGCTATGAACACGCAATGATCACGACATGAACATGACATGATCACATGATCACGACATGAACATGACATGATCACATGATCACGACATGAACACAGCATAAACATGTCATGAACACGCCATGATCACATTAACACAATAAGATCACAATATGATCACGACATGAACACGCTGACATGAACACGACATGAACACGCTGACATGATCACGACATAAACACGACATGAACACGCTATGAACACGCAATGATCACGACATGAACATGACATGATCACATGATCACGACATGAACACGCTATGAACACGCAATGATCACGACATGAACATGACATGATCACATGATCACGACGTGAACACAGCATAAACATGTCATGAACACGCCATGATCACATGAACACAATAAGATCACGATATGATCACGACATGAACACGACATGAACATGCTGACATGATCACGACATGAACACAATAAGATCACAATATGATCACGACATGAACACGCTGACATGATCACATGATCACGACGTGAACACAGCATAAACATGTCATGAACACGCCATGATCACATTAACACAATAAGATCACAATATGATCATGACATGAACACACGCCGACACAATCATGACGTGATTACATGAACATGACACCTTTAACACGACATGAACTAAACATGAACATGACAACATGAACACGACATGAACTAAACCTGAACATGACAACATGAACACGACATGAACTAAACATGAACTACACATGAACATGACAAAATGAACACGACATGAACTACACATGAACATGACAAAATGAACACGACATGAACTACACATGAACATGACAACATGAACACGACATGAACTAAACATGAACTAAACATGAACATGACAACATGAACACGACATGAACTACACATGAACATGACAAAATGAACACGACATGAACTACACATGAACATGACAACATGAACACGACATGAACTAAACATGAACATGACAAAATGAACACGACATGAACTAAACATAAACATGACAACATGAACACGACATGAACTAAACATAAACATGACAACATGAACACGACATGAACTATACATGATCACAACATGAACACGACATGAACTAAACATGAACATGACAACATGAACACACCAAAATGAACACGTCAGAAACACACAAACATGATCACGATATGATCACGCTGACATGATCACAACATGAACAGGACATGAACTAAACATGATTGCGACATGATCATGACATGAACAAGTGAACATGGACATGACATGAACATGACATGAACATGACATGAACAAGTGAACATGGACATGACATGAAAACACCAACATGATCACACGCTGACATCTACAGCGTCCAATGTGGCAGAAAACGTGTTTCTGTTTCCAGACGTTGAAACGATCTCAGTGTGTGAACTGTGAGACCAGAACAACCAGCCTGTGGAGGAAGAACCAGGATGGAGACCCGGTCTGCAACGCCTGTGGACTGTACTACCGACTACACCAGGTACTACTACTGTACTACCCACTACACCAGGTACTACTACTGTACTACCGACTACACCAGGTACTACTACTGTACTACCCACTACACCAGGTACTACTACTGTACTACCCACTACACCAGGTACTACTACTGTACTACCCACTACACCAGGTACTACTACTGTACTACCGACTACACCAGGTACTACTACTGTACTACCCACTACACCAGGTACGACTGTACTACCGACTACACCAGGTACGACTGTACTACCGACTACACAAGGTACGACTGTACTACTGACTACACCAGGTACTACTGTACTACCGACTACACCAGGTACGACTGTACTACGACTACACCAGGTACGACTGTACTACGACTACACCAGGTACGACTGTACTACCGACTACACCAGGCACGACTGTACTACGACTACACCAGGTACGACTGTACTACCGACTACACCAGGTACGACTGTACTACTGACTACACCAGGTACGACTGTACTACGACTACACCAGGTACGACTGTACTACCGACTATACCAGGTACGACTGTACTACTGACTACACCAGGTACGACTGTACAATTGACCACACCAGGTACGACTGTACTAATTAATACACCAGGTACGACTGTACTACCGACTACACCAGGTACGACTGTACTACTGACCACACCAGGTACGACTGTACTACCGACTACACCAGGCAAGACTGTACCACTAATTACACCAGGTATGACTGTACTACTGACTACACCAGGTACGACTGTACTACGACTACACCAGGTACGACTGTACTACCGACTACACCAGGTACGACTGTACGAATGACCACACCAGGTACGACTGTACTACTGACTACACCAGGTACGACTGTACTACTGACTACACCAGGCACGACTGTACTACTGACTACACCAGGTACGACTGTACTACCGACTACACCAGGTACGACTGTACTCATGACTACACCAGGTACGACTGTACTACTGACTACACCAGGTACGACTGCACTACTGACTACACCAGGTACGACTGTACTACGACTACACCAGGTACGACTGTACTACTGACTACACCAGGTACTACTGTACTACCGACTACACCAGGTACTACTACTGTACTACCCACTACACCAGGCACGACTGTACTACTGACTACACCAGGTACGACTGTACTACTGACTACACTAGGTACGAGCAGCACTACCGATTACACCAGGCATGACTGTACTACTGACTACACCAGGTACGACTGTACTACCGACTACACCAGGTACGACTGTACTACTGACTACACCAGGTACGACTGTACTACCGACTACACCAGGTACGACTGTACTACTGACTACACCAGGTACGACTGCACTACTGACTACACCAGGTACGACTGTACTACCGACTACACCAGGCACTACTACTGTACTACCGACTACACCAGGTACGACTGCACTACTGACTACACCAGGTACGACTGTACTACCGACTACACCAGGTACTACTACTGTACTACCCACTACACCAGGTACGACTGTACTACCGACTACACCAGGTACGACTGTACTACCGACTACACCAGGTACTACTGTACTACAGACTACACAAGGTACGACTGTACTACCGACTACACCAGGTACGACTGTACTACCGACTACACCAGGTACTACTACTGTACTACCGACTACACCAGGTACGACGGTACTACCGACTACACCAGGTACTACTACTGTACTACCCACTACACCAGGTACGACTGTACTACCGACTACACCAGGTATGACTGCACTACCGGCTACAACCAGGTACTACTGTACTACAGACTACACAAGGTACGACTGTACTACCGACTACACCAGGCTCGACTGTACTACCGACTACAATTGGGTACTACTACTGTACTACCGACTACACCAGGTACGACTGTACCACCGACTACACCAGGTACTACTACTGTACTACCGACCACACCTGGTACGACTGTACTACTGACTACACCAGGTACGACTGTACTACTGACTACACCAGTATCACTAAACCAGTTTGAAATAAAATTTTTACTAGTATTTCTCTGGTGTAGTACTGGCAGTATTAATATTCCCCTACTGTAAGTTTTCCTGTTCTGTAGTTCTGGTCGTATAAGTATTCCTGTCCTGTAGTACTGGTAGTAGAAGTATTGCTGTCCTGTAGTACTGCTAGTATAAGTATCTCTCTCCTGTGTACAGGTGCCGCGACCTCTGACCTTGAAGAAAGACGGAATCCAAACCAGAAACCGTAAAATGACCAAGAAGAAGCAGAAGAGAAGCGGCCAATCAGACGGCAGGCTTTCCGTACTGGCCCCGCCCACTCAGAAGGCTACCTTCAAGCCGTGTCATCCTCCCTCTTCCTCCTCCTCCTCTTCCTCGGTCCAGTCTGGTAACCTGTGGTGAAGCCGACTGGTTTTACTGTTATATGATAAACTAATGCAAATAAACATCTTCATGAAAGAACAACAAAGTTTTTAGTTTTGTTTAGAGATAAACAATCAACGTCTCCTCCAGGTGATGAATCTGGAGGAGGAGGAGGAGGAGGAGGAGGAGGAGAAGGAGGAGGAGGAGGAGGAGAAGGAGGAGGAGAAGGAGGAGGAGGAGGAGGAGAAGGAGGAGGAGGAGGAGGAGGAGGAGGAGGAGGAGGAGAAGGAGGAGGAGGAGGAGGAGGAGGAGGAGGGAGGAGGAGGAGGAGGAGGAGGAGAAGGAGAAGGAGGAGGAGGAAAATCTGGATGGATTGAACCAGAGTGCTTTTATTAGAATCACAAACAACAACAAACATCAAAGCAACTCTCCCTTCCTTCCTTCCTTCCTTCCCTCCTTCCCTCCTTCCTTTCTTTCTTTCTTTGTTTCTTTCTTCCTTCCTTCCTTTCTTTCTTTCTTTCTTTCTTTCTTTCTTTCTTCTTTTCAACCCGGCAGTTCGGAGCAGTTTGCTCGAGTCCTCCCAGGTGAGACGGACATTAACAGCAGCGGGGGGGGGGGGGGGGGCATTTGAGAGCAGACGGAGGGTGGAAGACTGCGGCCCAGTTGAGCCAGGAGACGGGGATCAGGTCCCAGCGGGTCGTGGAGCGGCTGCTGCAGGAGGTGCAGAGAGGACTCCCGTCCCACTTCAGAGAAGTCCTGGGGAGGTTTGGACTTAACCCACCGGCCCCCCCTCTGCCGTTCCCGTCACTATCCGTGCGGGCTGCAGGAGACCAGCAGCACACAGGTGAAGCTTTTCCATCTTTCCCCGTCCTGTCGGACATGGCTACTGCAGCAAAGAGAGACCTTTACCTCACAGCCCTAAAAGTCCCCCACAGAGCCGAGCTGATTGCCACGGGGGGGTCCAGGTGGTCCGGTGTGTTGGTGCCGGGGTTGGCCCCTGGGGGCAGCTGGAGGTCCCTGTACCAACCCCCCATTGAGAAACGGTGTGCAGACCTCCAGTGGAGGGTGGCGCATGGGGCCGTGGCCACGAACAGACATGTGGCCCACTTTGTCCCGAGCACAGATAGTCAGTGCCCCTTCTGTCCAGATGAGGAGACCCTGGAGCATCTGTGGCTGTCCTGTTCTCGCCTGCCCCCCCCCCCTCTTCACCTTCCTGGGTCATCGACTTCAAAGGCTGGATCTAGACTTTACCAGGGAGCTGTTTGTGTTTGGACCCGGTTTTTCTCGTGGTCGGCACCGTGCTATAGCACTGGCTAATTTCACATTGGGCCAGGCTAAGATGGCTGTCTGGCTCACGAGGACCAATCGGAGAGCGGGGTCAGGGATGTACAGATCCTGTCCTTATGCTGCAGCGGCTACTGAACGAGGACCAATCAGAGAGCGGGATCAGATGTACAGATCCTGTCCTTATGCTGCAACGGCTACTGAAGGCGCCTCAGAGGAGTTTCTGTACAGTTTGCTGGTGGGGGTTACAGGAGTTTGGAAGCTGTCAAAGTCTTTCTTTTCTTCCTTCCTTCCTTCCTTCCTTCCTTCCTTTCTTTCTTTCTTTCCTCAAGTCCTTTCCTTCCTTCTTTTCCTCCTTTCTTTCATTCTTTTCTTTCTTTTTTTTTCTTCTCCTTCATTACCTTCCTATTCTTTCTTTCTCTGTTTCTTTCTTCCCTTTTTTCTTCCTTTCCTTCCCTCCATCTCTCTTTCTTTCTTCTTTCTTTCTTTTTTTTCTCTTCTTTTATTCTCTCTCTCTCTTTCTTTCTC
>JALJCO010002291.1:0-73623 GCA_023101725.1 Atherinomorus stipes | reverse complement strand
TAACTGTTAAAGAAGCCCCGTTTACAAACAGACCTACCATCCACATCCTCTCTCCTCAGTGCAGCTACACCGTCAGCAGCCCTGTGACAGTGATAGGACGCATCTCTTCGATTCGCACTCACGCAGCCCGTTTGCTTCTGCTTCAGGGTCGTTCAACAGAGTCGGATAATTGCAAATAAATATTGTTTTAATGTGTAACTACTGAAATGTTCATGCAAGGGCTTTCAGAAAGAGAGTTCATGAACACATCATCCAGCAAAGCTGATTTTAAAGGTGCCATGACATCAAATTTCACTTTTCTGGGGTTTTGGGGGTATAATATGATCTGTTGTGCACTGATGAGGTCATGTGAATGTCCAGAGTGAGAATCCAAGTTCCTGTTTATGGTCTGTTGTTAGTGCAGTCTAGCCTGGATGGAAGTTAAAATATTAAAGTACTGTATTATACAATTACATAGTATTATACATACTAGTAATATATACATATACAATACATGTAATAAGTATAATAGTACTTATTACAAAGCCACGTCACAGGAGTTTCAGTTCATACATGCAATCAAATTTGAATTATTCACGCAGCCACGCTGACTGGTAGTGATCAACATAAGACCCCCCCCCCCTTGCCAATTTCAATCGTGTATTGGCAATCTAGAGCAATGACAATCTACAATTTGAAACTTAGAGGCAATCGCACAGCCCTATTTCTATCCAGCACCAGCTCACAAACTGGTTCAGGTCTCATTTCCTCTAGAACAGGTTTATATTGAGCTCTGGGATTAAAATCTAAACTGATTTTAGTTACCTGGTTAGTTATCTGTGATGCGACCACCCACAGACAGGCACACGCCCACCGGATGAGCCCGCACGGCATGTCAGACACGCGCACGCCCACCGGATGAGCGCGCACGGCATCTCAGACATGCGCACTTATTGCTAAATAAACATATCCTGTATCCAACAGTCCGGTTCAGGGTCGTGCCGAACCGAGAGTCGTCTTCTTCTTCATCTTCCTCCGATGTTTATTGGCGGTTGGTAGACAGCTTTAGGTGCATTACCACCACCCTGCATTCAGCGGGGCAACATTTAAAATGCTCCTCCTGCATTTACAGGGAGTGCAGAATTATTAAGGAAAATGAGTATTTTGACCACATCATCCTCTTTATGCATGTTGTCTTACTCCAAGCTGTATCGGCCCAAAGCTACTACCAATTAAGCATATCAGGTGATGTGCATCTCTGTAATGAGAAGGGGTGTGGTCTAATGACATCATCACCCTATATCAGGTGTATTAGGCAAACAGAAATATTAAGCAACTTAATTTCCTTTGTCAAAATGGGTCATAGAGGGACTTGACAGGCTCCAGTCCCACTCAGACGCCAGAAATCAGGTGTTTTCTGTAACATCCAATCAGACGTCTGCACCTGTTGACAGGTATTTTGGTCCATGTTCATAAACAGGGTGCATTCATTTTTCTGGGACAGTTTTATTTGTTTTTTAAAAATCATTTTTAAACAAAAATTCAAAATCAATATTTTATTTTACTAAATTAATATTAAGTATTTTTTTCAGTTTCCTGTTATTTAAATAAATATTGTGAATGTAGCATTTTCTTTAGTGGGAAAGGATGTAAACGTTCAAGCACAAATGTATAAAAACTCCTGAACAAAACCTTCAGACCGTGAAGTAAAGAACATGAATCTGCATTTTGTGTTGGAGGATCAACAGCTGGTTTTAAGTAGAACTGCAAAAATGCAAAAAGAAGAAACAGGACGAAGTGAGAAGAGTAGAGAGTAGGCTTTGTATTGAAAACTGCATTTAGATTACAGCATGCCTGATGGCGTGATGTATGAGAGTTCTGGGACAGCGTGCAGGTGATGCGTGGCTGCTGTTTATCTGTTATTATTTTTAACTTTTATATACTAATGTCACCTAAACGTTTTAAATGGATGGTCAGTTGTAAAACTGAATTTATAAAGTATTCTGCATCTGAAAATGTCAGTCTGTGTTAAATCTCGTCTTTTGCAGCATCCAGCAGTTTGCCAGCATCTACAGTGACCGAATGGGTATAAAGGCAGATGTGCTGCAGAAAACCTTGTGGGGAGATTTCTACCTCAATGCAAAAGCGAAGAGAATCATGAAAGGAGCCCAGGTAACGTCACCGTGCTGTCCCCTTTTAGTACTTACGCCTGAGCATCAGAGGCAAAAAGGCCTGTTGAACAGCATGTGTTTATTATTTTTATTCATTCTTTTTGTTGGTGTTGTTTGTTCTTCTGTCACTGAAATGAGGTGTTTTCAAGGGATGCACCGAAAATTCAGCCTCTGACAGTTTTCGGCTGAAAATGACCTGAAGGTGCATTTTCTGTTTTTCCGCCGAAAGACATAAATCACCGAAAAAACATGGCGGACTTACACATATTTATTTCCAGACTTTCAGCAGCCAGTCAGTTAGCGGAACAAGTCCGAGCCGGGTGGGGGGCGGGGCAAATGACCAGGCCCTTTAAACCCAAATAATAAAGCTCATGATAACGTCATTATACAACATACACGGCGGGGCTTACAAACACCACGGACAGCAAAAGGCCTGTTGAAGAGCATGTGTTTATTATTATTTACTCATTCTTTTTGTTGTTGTTGTTGTTTGTTCTTCTGTCGTCAAACTAAATTCTTTTATGGGGACCTGCAGGAATGTCGATGGGTTTTCTAAGGTCTGAGTCCCTGAGACCCACAGGTGGTGATTTGAGTGGATCCATTCAGTGGGTCCCCAATTTAAAAAAGTTGATATTTGTCTTTCTATTTCTTATGTTCTTCTCTTCTTTGATGGTGATGTGGTAAGACATAGTTGGAATTAGCGGACATATTCATGTACATACATGTTAATTTGAAGTCCATCAAACAGACGTGAAGTAAACAAACCACGAGAGCAACAACAACATGATGCCACACGGTCACAAATAATAAAACAGCAGAAGTTCAAAGCAGTTCAGCACCACGGAGAGCGACCGCCCACCGTCTTTAACCATTTCAACTCTGTATCAGTAGCTATAAAGTTTAGTAAAGCTGGCACGGTGGCCCAACGCTGACAAACACGTCAGTATGAAGCTCCACAGACTTCTCACCACTAAATGGAGGACAGAAGACGAGCCTTGTGCTCCAAAATCGTCCACGATGCTCTGTGTGTCTGTCATGGACGTAGCAGGCCCACTCCGTGTCTCCTGTCCCACTCCGTGTCTCCTGTCCCACTCTGCTCCTCTCACATTAGTGATTTTATAACCGCTACCTGGAATGATCCTGCTCCCTGCTGTGCCGGCAGTTCTGGCGGACCTGGATCGTTGCCAATAGTCCGGTTCATCTCCAGGATGCGAGCAAAATATGTGTCCAGTTTTTGTAGCTTGGCTCTTTTTTTCCTTTTCTTTCGGTCTGCCGCTCCACTTTTATGCAGATATGAAATGCATCATGTCAACTTAGTCCGTTAGAATGACTGTTGAGCACACTTGAATACAAGCAGCAAAAAAAAAGAACCCAACAACAACTGAGTTAATAAAGTACAATTAAACCAATTAAAGATGATGAAAAAAAAGTCAATGAAATAGAGATTATGACAACAATCAAAGATGCTAATAATAAATGAGTAATTATTATAGAAATATCAGGACAAACACATATATAACTATACATATAGTTATTACTATGATTACTATGATTATTATGAAAATCATAATATGATAACTATAATTATACTACTGTTTAGAAGTACTGCTATTTATAGTTATTGTACAAGCTACACACATTTTTCAATGCTGCAGGTACCCTTAGGGTTGAAATGGTACAAATGTGTACTTTATAATACTTTGGACCCTTTTTCATAGTATATAGGTACTTCTGGCCTCATAAAGACCAATATTGTACTTTTGAGAGAACACTTGTATAAAATGTACGTACAGATACAGAAATGATCCTGTCTCGTACCTCTGTTTCTGAGAGTGAATCATTACTGATCCAGCGCTTGTACGCCTGTCTGATTCAGCTGCGTGAGTGGAGCTGAGTAACAGCTGTGCAGTCAGGTCTGGATTTTCAAACAAATGGATTTAAAAGCAAACTTGTGCAGCAGCACTGAGGGAGGGGGCCACAACCTTGTCATTACCTGTAAGTTTATTTATTTACTAAATGCTGTCTTGTCTGATAAACGTAGCTCACTGTCTGAAATGCACATGATGCTAGCAGTTAGCCTTTAGCAAACTCCGACCGCAGCTTGACCCACTTTCTCTAAATAAGGTCATAGCCAAATAAGGTGTAGCCAATCAAAATGAAGTCAACTTGGTCTCTGGGTAAAGCTGCATATCATTACAGCACCAACTCTTTTACTGAGGAAGGAGGTGTAGCTGCCAAAACAACCCTGCGCTGTAAAAAGTGACGTTTTTGGGGGTTTTTTTGTTTGGAGAACTAACATATGCAGCAATGTCAACTACATGAACTAGTTTTTGCTGCTATGTCATCACTCCATATGTCATATGCAGAATGTCATATGCTGTTTGTTTGTTTTGATAATTTTACTATGTCATTTCATTATTTTACTATGTGATTTTGCTATGTGTTATTGCGGTAGGAGAGGGGCGGAAAATTTCCAATAAATTTCCGGAAATTTTCCACGTGAACTGAAGCCAGGGAATTTTGGAAATATTCCAAATTGGAACCTGATTGACATTATGGGAATTATTGGGAATTAACTGTAAAATGGAGGTAATTTAAACAAACTGGATCATATCCAAACATAAATATAAGCTTTGTGTGAAATGCTTCCACACATCAGATGGCAAACATGGCATCTTTCTGTAGAATGAAATAACAAAAAAAAAAAAAAAACTTGTAAAAACACTAATGCAATGGCATGAACAGAAATATAGTTGGCTAAATAACTGGATAATGTTTTACAACTGATGTATGAATTCTTGTCTGGCCACAGAAAACCGTGAAACAGCACCACATTTGAGGCAGCTACCACTACCTTAACAAGCTAGCCTGTTAAAGGGGAAGTTTGTTTTTGTCAACCTGGACCTATTTTCTTGATGAAAGTGAATCCGTTCATTTCCTCACCCAGACAGTTTTGGTGTAACTTGATTTCAGGAGATATTTAGATCTACTCCAGATCAGCGTATGTCCAAAGACAACCTGGCGCAGCCTCTAAATCGAGGCCGGATACAGGCATGGGCAAGGAGGGGCAATGCCCCCCTAAATGCCATGACTGCCCCCCCGAACATGATGGCATGCAAAATTCCCAAATTGAAAAATTATTTCATAGGAAATGGTCAGTGCACATTCAGGGACGCCCCCAAGGGGTGGCCAGGGGTGGCCAGTGCCCCCTAACAAAAGCTGGCCACCCCCTGCCACCCCTCAAAAATAATTTTAATTCAATTTTATACTATAAATGTGCACTCTATATTTGTCAAAACTTAACAAAAAAAAAAATGAAAAAAAAAACACAGACCACCACCTTCTCCATTGTGTTACCGAGCCCCTCCCAGGCTGTACGCCTAATCAACTCAGCCTTTCTTATCAAATTCATCCAGAATGCCACCCACTCCCCAACCAGTTCTAATCCCCTCTCACATCACACCACCCCCCCCTCTATGGCCCACCCTCTCCCCCATATCACAATGGCGCTCACCTGTGCAAAGGCGCAAAAACATTTCAACACACACCAACTCAACAACAAAACAAAAGCCAACCACCAAAAAAAAAAAATCCATTTCTATTCACTCAACACCCACATAGCCAAAAAAAACATGAAGGGCAAATGCAAAGCCCCCTCCCCCCAAAACCAACCCAACCAAATGCCAAAGGAGCAAAGCAAACAAACAGGACCAAACCAAAAGCCAGAAAAACAAAAACCAAAACCCGCCACCCCATTCTCTCCACCCTCCCCCCACCCCCCATCCCCCTCTCTCTCTCTCTCTCTCTCTCTCTCTCTCTCTCTCTCTCTCTGGCTGGGTTTCCATCACACCTGGAATTGCGCAAAACCTAAATATCGCAATTAAAATTCACTAATGGAAACACCTACATTTAGAAAAAACACTCAAATATCGCAAAAAAGTTTTTACGCTTTCATGAGGCGTAAATCCAGACGTTTCGATTCGTTTTGTCGCAATTACTCGCCATCAGGAGTGACGTAGGGGGGGGTTAAAATCCAGTTATTCCTCATTAATTATGATTAATATTATCATTTACAAGCATTAACTGTGGCATCGGAGTGATGGGGGAAGTTTTATCAGTCACATAAATGAAAAATCCCCAAATTGCTGTAACTCAGCAAGCTGAGTTCATTTAGACATTATACAGATGCTTTAAGTTCTTCATGTATATTACCGACTGGACACGAGCTGTTTATGTCGTTTCCACACATTTGTAACCTCACAACTCGGTTATCTCGTTCATGTTAATTATATGTGACGAGGATTTAATAAAAACGTGACCACGGATTACATCGTATGACTGCGGCTTCATATCAACGGCTATTTTACCACATTGGTCAGGAACTGGTGCCGGATAAAAGTGGCCAGATCAAGACATCCACACCGCAGAAGTTGATCCTGACGGGTTTTTAATTTGTGTTATGTTTCGGGCGTCTGTTCTGGAAGTCGCCACGGATGTTTTTCCCTGCTGATGTGATCAGAAGCTCCGTACATACGGACTTTACCTCTGAATCATCATCCACTGTTTTCATCTCGTGATGAGGAGCAGCAGCAGCTCTAAGCACGTTTATATCTCCATCCTCCTCAAAGTGGAGTCTCGCGGGACAGGATTTTACGAGAATTACGGCTGATACCATTCAACCTGCATATCGCAATTGTACTTTTTTCGAAACTTATGAAATATCGCTTTTATTTTTGGAAAAGTGTAATGGAAACCCAGCTTCTCTCTCTAAGTAGCTACTGATTGGTAGATACAAAGGAAGGGTGTGTCCAGTCCGGGCCAGTCGCTTCACTTTCCTCTGGTCTGCTAAAACTAGCACGAAGCTCCAGTAGAGTGCTCGTTAGCAGCAGCAGAGAGCGAATCATTGCTGCTCCTCGTCTCGCCACAAATTCTAACCATTCTAATCATGCGCAAGCTCTTTCTCCACTTTGTCTCGTGCTCTCCTCCTTCCATTGCACGATGCTGCATGTGAGAAAATTAAGTTACTCTGGCTCAAAGAAGGCCATAACAACAGGCGTAAATATGGACGCATTTGTTAGGACTTTAACACAGAAAAGCAGACAACTGATGTTATAATGACTGATATGAGTCATGCTGCGTAAAGAGCTAAAGAAATAAAAACGACAGAAAATACACAAAAAAAAAAGATAGAAATAAAACAGGACAGATCGATAGACAGATTTATAAAGTAAAAAAATACACAAAAAATAATTATAAAAAAAAAGATAAATGTAGCCTGAACAGGACACAACAGACCTAGGTCTGTTAGGACTTTTGCAAGCAGACGGCTGATGGTAAAATGACTGTTATGAGCCATACTGTGTAAAAAAACTAAAAATGACAAATAGATAAACACACACAGACAGACACATTTGAAATGTAAATGAAAAAATACACACACATGCTAAAAGATAAATGCAGCATCAACAGACACAAGCCAGTGTCGTTTTTGTGCTGGTCCCAAGCCCGGGTAAATGCAGAGGTTGGTGTCAGGAAGAGCAAACAACATAAAACCTACAAGACTAATCAAATGGATCAAAGAGAGACAGATATGGATAGATGTACTGATATGATGATAGCATAGTTAGTATAGTTTTCTATGCATTTTAGGGGTTTGGGGGGATTTGACACACCCAAAATTTTCCGGCTTGCCCCTCTGATATTCTACCTGCACCCCCTAGTGGGGCTGTCTAAATCCGGGCCTGCTCTAAATAAGGCATTATCTGCCACAAACTCCTTCATTTCACTAATGTTTTGTTATGAAACATTAGTCGGACCCCCCGTGAGCTCCAAGCGGCTTTGAGTTGCCTGTTTGTGGTGATCCGTCCTTACAGATATTGACTTCCTATGGTGTCGCATAACAGTGATGTCATCAAAGCCGTCGCAGTAAGAATGTCCAACCCTATGTGTTATGTTGAACGGGTCTTTAATTTGATGTGTTGCAAGAAGTGTTGCTCTTCTATTTGACAATACAATTCTATTCTATTCTACTCTATTCCACCTGGAAAACAAAAGATGGTCATTGACCACAGGACTGGTCAACATTTTCTTTCTTTTTATACGGTGTATAAAGGCAAAATCAGAAGTAATATCATTGTACACAGTAATAACAGTGATATCTATCTACAGTAATGATACCGGAGCCCCCCAGGTTGCCAGTTCTGGCAGTAAACTATAGTTGTCACAAGTCTTCATCAAACAGTATTTCACCTGAAACTGATCTTCCTGAGTCTGATCTCTGATGGAAAAAGGTTCAGTTCTTTCACTATAGTTTAATGTCGGTCATGAAGGTGGTGCGTGGACAGCCTTATGTCTGATAAAACTGGAAAACCACTGATCTGATGTCATTTCTTCGTGTCATTGCTTTTCTGTAGGCCAAAGGAAAGAAGCCGCTGTTTGTGCAGCTCGTCCTGGACAATATTTGGAGTTTATATGATGCAGTCGTCACGAGGAGGTGGGCTACAGAGTTTGTCTGCTCGTAGTTAATGAGCACTTATTCTCCATGACTCTTGGTAGTCTTTTATAAGTTTCATTTGACTTATTTTGAGCTCAGATCTGAGGTAGAGCTGAACAAAATGGCCTCAAATCTAATATTGCTGTATTATCTTAAGCATGTGCAGGAGCAAAGTCTTTTGCATTATGTTATTTCTACTGTATATATGTCTCAATGACTGTTTCTATACATACTCGCATGCCAGGTACATTGCAACAGAACACTTCAAAAAAGTACAGAATGCCATTTTAAGAACAAAGAATATTTGCAAGACTCATTTAAAAGATTGAAAAAAACATTCAAATTTCAACAAGTTTCTTTTTAAAAAATATAGAACAACAAATTTCAAACTTGCAGTATCTATTGCAAGTTAATTCTCTGAATAGCAGGTTATTACTCATGCCATATTAAATTTCATTCAGAGAAGCTGACTGTGGACTCGTTTGATTTAGTCGTGAACCAAATCCAAGAAAAACCTAACTTTAACACCGTACAGTCGATTCACATCAGGTCTGCATTCAGACTGCGCTGTGCTTTGTTTGTGACCTCTGCAGAGCATCGCTCATGTTAGACGTTAGGCCCCGCCCCCCTGCATGCAGAGTCCCCTACCACTGCTGCACTGCTGGAGGTGGCAGTTCTGACTAGGGATGGGAACAACACGGGATTTAGAACATTGATTGTTATTTTTCTTTTTTATCATTTTTATCCTTTTCTTTCTTACCACTTTTTCTCCCTTTATTTTTTTCACCTCTTTATTATTTATACCTAAAACCTTTTTTTCCCTTTTTAATTTCTTTCTTATTCTATTATCTTCTTCTTTTATTTTTTTTTTTTATATTTTTTTCTTTCTTTGAAAAAATTTCCTTACAACCTCCTCTCCTTTTTTCCCTCCTCCCTCTCCTTTTTTTATCTCATTTCACACTTCCAAATCTCTCCTTCCTTTTTCTCTCTTCTTTATTTTTTTTTTTATTCATCCTTTTTTTATTTCATCTATCCCTTCTTTATTATTTTTTTTTTTAAATTTTTTTCCATAAAATTAATCTAACTTCCTTATTCTTTTTCAATCCTCTTTTATTCTCATTCCCATTTTTTCTCCTTCCTTTACTATACAATTTAACTTAACTCAAAATTTATCCTTCTCCTCATATAATCCATTCACCTTACCTATTTTATCTATTATTTTTTATTCATCTTCCTTATCAATTTTTATTTCTTCTTTATCTATACCCTTTTTTTTTTTAATTACTTATTTTCTAATAATTAATATAATTTATATAATAAAAATAATTATTTACTAATACAATTTTACATTTCTTATTCCTAATAATTATAAATATATTTTACATTTTAATTACATATCATATCCTCAATCTCTCCCACTCAAATTCTTATTCTTATCCATTTAATTATTTTTTTATATTCATTACTTCCATCTCCCTAAATTAGACATTTTACATCTAACACTATAACTTAATATTATATCTAACTATCTCAATTTTTTTACATTTATTATTTCTCAATTCATTTTAATTTTATTCTTTATATTTTTTTTTATATTTCTTCTTTTTCCTTTTCTTTCCTTTCCTTTTTATTATTTTTTATCCTTTCTTCTTTCCTATTTTCCTTCTTTATAATCTCATTATTTTCTATATTTTTTTTATTTAAAAAAATATTTATTAGCATTAAATAATTTTATCATTACTTATTAATATTTTTTAGCTACTTATATTATAGATGATTTCCTCCTCCTCTAACCCTTTAATTTCCTCCCTCCCTTTTCTTATTTCTATCCTTTTTTTGAGGGTCCTTTGGTTGGTCGCGGTGATTTTGTTTTCTTCCCCCCTTGGGGTTGGCTCCCGCGCTGGGCGTGTTTTTTCACCTGGGCATAGGGTCACGTTGGGCTCTCTCGCGCGTGCTGTGGGGTCCCGTCCCCCCGGGGTCTCCCGGGGGCGGGGGGCCTTGGGCCCGGGCCCCGGTTGCCCCCCCGGGGCCGGGGCCTCCTCTCTGGGGCGGGCCGCGGAGGCCTCCTCTCTTTTTCCGTCCCCCCTTCCTTTTTTCTCGGCCCTTTTGGTTTGGGGGGGGGGTTTGTGTGGGCTGGGGTGTGTTTTTTGGTTTTGTTCGGGTGGGGGCCCCGGGGTTTTGGTTTCGCGACTCCTTGGTTTCTCCTTTTTTTTCTGGGCTTCGTCGCGCGGAGCTGCTTTTCCCGGGGTCTTGTTTTCGCCCTGTTTTTTGTTTTCTTCTTGGGGGTTTGGGTTGTTTCCGGGTGTTGGGTTTTTTTCTTTTTTTTGTTTGTTTTGGGGGTGTTGTGCGGCGGGTTCTTTTCCTCTCTCCTCCTCTTTCCTTGCCCGTTGTCTCTTTTTCTCTCTTTTCGGGCGGGTGGGGGGGGGCGTGGGGCTGTGGTCCCGGTTTTGGCTCTTCTTGGTTGTGGGGGGGGGGGGTTGGGGTGTGTGTCTTTAGGGGGGGGGGGGGTGGGTGTTTGGGTGGGTTTGGGTTTTTGGGGGGGAGGGGGGGGGGAGAAAAAAAAAAAAAAAAAAAAAAAAAAAAAAAAAATAAATATCCCTCTTTTTTTTTGTGAGTGGGTGTTTGCCTCTCCGCCCCTCCTCCCCCTCTTCTTCCCCCCTTTTCCCCCTCCCCTCTCCCCCCTTTCCTCCCCTCCCCCGCCCCTCCCTTTCCTTTCCTGCCAGGGGGTCTCTCCGGCTCTTCTTCCGATCCTCCCCCCCCTCTCTCTCCCCCCCCCCCCCCTTCTCCCCCCTTTTGGTAGGCCGTGGGCACCATTCTTTCCTCCCCATACCCACTTCTTACAACTAACACCTCAATCACTCTACACCCTATTTTATTTGTGGGGAGGGGCACGCCCCCACCCCCTCCCACCCCCCCTTATCCACATACCACTTACCATTTAGAGTGGTCGATCCCCCTCTCCACCCCGGGGGGGGCTTTCCCGTGTTTTTTCTCCGAGTCGGCCTTGTGCTTCCCCCCCTCTTTGGGTGGGGATGGGGGGTGTGGGAACTTGTTGCTCGCTTCCCCTCCGCCCCCCGCCAGAGTGAGGCAGAGGAGGGAGGGATAGGTGAGAATAATGGAAAGAGAATGAGAGAGAGAAAGAGAAAGGGGAAGAGGAGCTGGGGGAAAAGGGAGGAAGTGAAGGAGGAGGGGGAAGGAAGGGGGAAGTGAAGATTTGTATGTTTAGGTTGATTGAAGGGGAAGGGGGAGGGGGAGGGGGGGGTAGGAGGGGGCGGGAGGGGGGGGGGCGGGAGGAGGGGGAGATGTGGGGGGGTGGGGGGGGGGTGGGGGGGAGTTGGGGGTAGGAGTTAGAGGATGAAGGGGGAGAGGGGAGGGAGGAGAGAGGGGGGGGGGGAGGGAAGGTGAGTGGGGATGGGGGGAGGTGGGTGGGGGGGGAGGGTGGTGGGGTAGGGGTTGGGGGGGGGGTCGGTCTGGGTTGTTCCTGCTTTTTTTTTCTTTGTTGGGCGGGCTTTTGGGGGTGCGTTTTTGGGGTTCGGGTTTTTTTGTGGTGGCTTTTTTGTCTTGTTTTGTGGGTCTCTTTCTTTTTGTGGTTTCTTTTGCTTTTTCTTTTGGGGCTTTTGTTTTTCTCCCTTTTTTTTAGTTTTGTGGGGGGTGGCGTTGTGTTTGTTTTGGGCTTTCGGCCTCTCTGGGCGTCCTCCGGTTTCGTTCCCCCCTTTCGGCCCCGGTTCCCGCCTGCCCCCTCTCCCCCTCCCCCCCCCCCCCGCTCTTCTTTTTCCCCCCCCTCCCGCCCTTTCCCCCCCGCTTTCTTGGGGTCTGTCTGCCTCTTCGCCCTCCTCTCCTCCTCTTCCTCTTACATCCCCTTTTTTTTCTTTCCTTTCCCTTTTCTTTCTTTTTCCTTCTCTTCTTTCCTTTTCCCTTCCTTTCTTTCCCCTTTCTCTTTTTTTTTTTTTTTTATTTCCCTCTCTTTTTTTTTTTTCTCTTTTTTTTTCCTTTTTTCCCCCCCCCCTCCTTTTCTCCCTTCCCTCCTTTAAAAATACTACCCCACCAAACCCCCCTCAAAAAAAAAAAAAAAAAAAAAAAATTTGAGGCCCATGTGTCGACTTTTTGTCAAATCCCCGCCCCCCCTTTTATTTTTTTTAAAGTGGAAGCATGCAGAGACGGCATTGGTGTTTTTTTTCTAGGTGAGCCTGCATCCTAGAAAAAGACGTCAATGTGAGAAAAGCATAGTCCTTGCCTCACACCTCACTACCTTATTGTTAAAGTTTACAAAACTCCCCAACACTCATCTCTTGTTCTTCGCCACTGCCGCCTGTTCTGTCCCCTGTTCTGTCACCTGATCTGCCGCCTGTTCTGTCGCCTGTTCTGTCGCCTGCTCTGTCGCCTGTTCTGTCCCCTGTTCTGTCGCCTGCTCTGTCGCCTGTTCTGCCGCCTGTTCTGTCCCCTGTTCTGTCGCCTGCTCTGTCGCCTGTTCTGTCCCCTGTTCTGTCGCCTGTTCTGCCGCCTGTTCTGTCCCCTGTTCTGCCGCCTGTTCTGTCCCCTGTTCTGTCGCCTGTTCTGTCACCTGTTCTGCGGCCTGTTCTGTCGCCTGTTCTGTCGCCTGTTCTGTCGCCTGTTCTGCCGCCTGTTCTGTCGCCTGTTCTGCCACCTGTTCTGTCCCCTGTTCTGCCGCCTGTTCTGCCGCCTGTTCTGTCCCCTGTTCTGCCGCCTGTTCTGCCGCCTGTTCTGTCCCCTGTTCTGTCGCCTGCTCTGTCGCCTGTTCTGTCCCCTGTTCTGTCGCCTGTTCTGTCCCCTGTTCTGTCGCCTGTTCTGTCACCTGTTCTGTCGCCTGTTCTGTCGTCTGTTCTGTCCCCTGTTCTGCAGCCTGTTCTGTCGCCTGTTCTGCCGCCTGTTCTGTCGCCTGCTCTGCCGCCTGTTCTGCCGCCTGTTCTGTCCCCTGTTCTGCCGCCTGTTCTGCCGCCTGTTCTGCCGCCTGTTCTGTCCCCTGTTCTGCCGCCTGTTCTGCCGCCTGTTCTGTCCCCTGTTCTGCTGCCTGTTCTGCCGCCTGTTCTGTCGCCTGTTCTGTCCCCTGTTCTGTCGCCTGTTCTGTCCCCTGTTCTGTCGCCTGTTCTGCCGCCTGTTCTGTCCCCTGTTCTGTCGCCTGTTCTGTCACCTGTTCTGCGGCCTGTTCTGTCGCCTGTTCTGTCGCCTGTTCTGCCGCCTGTTCTGTCGCCTGTTCTGCCACCTGTTCTGTCCCCTGTTCTGCCGCCTGTTCTGCCGCCTGTTCTGCCGCCTGTTCTGTCCCCTGTTCTGCCGCCTGTTCTGTCCCCTGTTCTGCCGCCTGTTCTGCTGCCTGTTCTGCCACCTGTTCTGTCCCCTGTTCTGCCGCCTGTTCTGCCGCCTGCTCTGTCCCCTGTTCTGTCACCTGATCTGCCGCCTGTTCTGTCCCCTGTTCTGTCGCCTGCTCTGTCGCCTGTTCTGTCCCCTGTTCTGTCGCCTGCTCTGTCGCCTGTTCTGTCCCCTGTTCTGTCGCCTGTTCTGCCGCCTGTTCTGTCCCCTGTTCTGTCGCCTGTTCTGTCACCTGTTCTGCCGCCTGTTCTGCCGCCTGTTCTGTCGCCTGTTCTGCCGCCTGTTCTGTCGCCTGTTCTGCCGCCTGTTCTGTCGCCTGCTCTGCCACCTGTTCTGTCCCCTGTTCTGCCGCCTGTTCTGCCGCCTGTTCTGTCCCCTAATCTGCCGCCTGTTCTGCCGCCTGTTCTGTCCCCTGTTCTGCCGCCTGTTCTGCCGCCTGTTCTGCCGCCTGTTCTGTCCCCTGTTCTGCCGCCTGTTCTGCCGCCTGTTCTGTCCCCTGTTCTGTCGCCTGTTCTGTCCCCTGTTCTGCCGCCTGCTCTGTCGCCTGTTCTGTCCCCTGTTCTGCCGCCTGCTCTGTCGCCTGTTCTGCCGCCTGTTCTGTCCCCTGTTCTGCCGCCTGTTCTGCCGCCTGTTCTGTCCCCTGTTCTGCCGCCTGTTCTGCCGCCTGTTCTGTCCCCTGTTCTGCCGCCTGTTCTGTCCCCTGTTCTGCCGCCTGTTCTGTCCCCTGTTCTGCCGCCTGTTCTGCCGCCTGTTCTGTCCCCTGTTCTGTCGCCTGTTCTGTCCCCTGTTCTGCCGCCTGTTCTGCCGCCTGTTCTGTCCCCTGTTCTGTCGCCTGTTCTGTCCCCTGTTCTGCCGCCTGCTCTGTCGCCTGTTCTGCCACCTGTTCTGTCCCCTGTTCTGCCGCCTGTTTTGTCCCCTGTTCTGCCGCCTGTTCTGCCGCCTGCTCTGTCGCCTGTTCTGCCGCCTGTTCTGTCCCCTGTTCTGCCGCCTGCTCTGCCGCCTGTTCTGCCGCCTGTTCTGTCCCCTGTTCTGTCGCCTGTTCTGTCGCCTGTTCTGTCCCCTGTTCTGTCGCCTGTTCTGTCGCCTGTTCTGTCGCCTGTTCTGTCGCCTGCTCTGTCGCCTGTTCTGTCACCTGTTCTGTCGCCTGTTCTGTCGCCTGTTCTGTCGCCTGTTCTGTCGCCTATTCTGTCGCCTGTTCTGTCGTCTGTTCTGTCCCCTGTTCTGCCGCCTGTTCTGTCGCCTGTTCTGTCACCTGTTCTGTCCCCTGTTCTGTCGCCTGTTCTGTCCCCTGTTCTGCCGCCTGTTCTGTCGCCTGTTCTGTCACCTGTTCTGTCCCCTGTTCTGTCGCCTGTTCTGCCGCCTGTTCTGTCACCTGTTCTGTCACCTGTTCTGTCCCCTGTTCTGTCGCCTGTTCTGTCCCCTGTTCTGTCGCCTGTTCTGCCGCCTGTTCTGCCGCCTGTTCTGTCCCCTGTTCTGTCGCCTGTTCTGTCACCTGTTCTGTCGCCTGTTCTGTCCCCTGTTCTGTCGCCTGTTCTGTCGCCTGTTCTGTCGCCTGTTCTGTCGCCTGTTCTGTCGCCTGTTCTGTCACCTGTTCTGTCGCCTGTTCTGTCACCTGTTCTGTCGCCTGTTCTGTCGTCTGTTCTGTCCCCTGTTCTGCCGCCTGTTCTGTCCCCTGTTCTGTCGCCTGCTCTGTCGCCTGTTCTGTCACCTGTTCTGTCGCCTGTTCTGTCGCCTGTTCTGTCGTCTGTTCTGTCCCCTGTTCTGCCGCCTGTTCTGTCCCCTGTTCTGTCGCCTGCTCTGTCGCCTGTTCTGTCACCTGTTCTGTCGCCTGTTCTGTCGCCTGTTCTGTCGCCTGTTCTGTCGCCTGTTCTGTCGCCTGTTCTGTCGCCTGTTCTGTCCCCTGTTCTGTCACCTGTTCTGTCGCCTGTCTCTGTCCCCCCTGTTCTGTCACCTGTTCTGTCACCTGTTCTGTCACCTGTTCTGTCCCCTGTTCTGTCACCTGTTCTGTCGCCTGTTCTGTCACCTGTTCTGTCGCCTGTTCTGTCGTCTGTTCTGTCCCCTGTTCTGTCACCTGTTCTGTCGCCTGTTCTGTCCCTGTTCTGTCCCCTGTTCTGTCACCTGTTCTGTCGCCTGTTCTGTCCCCTGTTCTGTCACCTGTTCTGTCACCTGTTCTGTCCCCTGTTCTGTCACCTGTTCTGTCGCCTGTTCTGTCCCCTGTTCTGTCACCTGTTCTGTCACCTGTTCTTCTGCCTGTTCTGTTGCGTGGAGAAATTCTTTCTCCACATGTCTGCGTGTTCTGTGTTCATTTCCTTCCTCGTGGGAGCTCTGAGAATAACACTGATAAAAGCCCACAGAAAGGAGGGGTCCTCATCTCTGATTGGCTCTGATCAACCCTGAACATGAACACCGTATTGCGCGTAAAGGCCTTTTCAGACCGGGACCGATGCGAATAAATGACAAGAAATTGTGAATAATTCAGACATATAGACGCATTTGTCTATACACACGTGCTCTGATGCGAAATTACGAAGATGCAAGAACAAACTGGCATCTGTTATTCCAGAGGAACGTGAGCACATGCAGCAGTGATGGAGGAAGAGGGGAAACTTCTGGATGCTGAAAAACAGCTGATCCCACCGTGGGAGATGCCGAATTTGGATTTTATATACAACAGCTGTAGCTAATAACCTGGAACGGCTACAGATGTAGGGAAACACGGTTATTTCAGTGGTGATTTTTCCCCTCATTTGCCAAACAAGATGCTGCGACACAAAGATGCTAACACCTGAACCATGATGATGCAGAAGCGGCGACCGAGCCACACTTCTCTCTTTTTTCCTTTCTCTTTTTCTTGCAACCAGCTTTATGACGGTCAGAGCGCCTTCTCTGATTGGTGGATTGTGTTTCTGTCGGATGCAAATATTAGGAAATCGACCTCAGTTCGGAAAAATAAACGTTGCCAAATCGCAAGACAGAATTTTGTCACTGATGTGAGCGCTCCCGTTGACTAGACATTAATTTGATTAAAGCTGTTGCCGTGCGAATCTTTCTGACGAAGTATTCGTGTGTAAAGGCCTAAAATAAGGGGGGCTCATCTGTAAAAATCTAAAATAAAGACATTAGACTGTGGTGAAGAATGACACAGAGGAGACCTGCAGAAACGGAATCAATTATAAAACACGGAATAAGGTAGAATTTGCTCACATGTGGTCGTTATCTACGATCTTCACGAATTTAAGAGTTTTTTATTCTGAGCGACATGAAGCAGAAAACTGGATGAGAGTTGATGTGATGCTGCCGCCTCCGTCTGTGTGACATCACCTGACCTGACGGAGATCCAGCAGAGTCCTGCTACAGGTCCAGTCTTAGCTATTGACCAGCACCCATCCACATCTGTTTTCCCAAATCTGACCCGTTTCCAATGGTTACCTGCCAGTCAAATCTGGACCCAACCCGTGGATGTAGGCTAGAACCTGTGACCCGACCTGCAGGTGAAACATTAACCGTAAATACTCCCCGTCCCTCCTTCACTGAGTCAGATACTTTTCTGTATTTGTTCTAATATCTACTGTGTTCTAGAGGTTATTTAGTAATATTAATAATAACAATAATAATAAAGAAATCCAACTCTAATGAGCTCTAGGATCTGAAAGAGCTTCATAAATTCCTGTTGAAAATCAGGGGTATGGACCAGGAAACCAGACCAGCTTCCATCTGACACCTGAGCTGCACCTGGAGGAGATCCATAGAAAATAGATATTGTATTTGACAGAACTGCTAATATGAGAGGCTGCTGTTTACTTAAAATAAACAATTTGCCGGAAGCTTCACAGCCTCATGAGACATTTCAGAGTTTGAAATGTTTAGTTTCATGAAGTTCAGTGAAGGCAGACCTTTAAGGTTTTTTTTCCCCAGAATGTTTTGTTTCATCAGTGTTTATGTAAAATGATCAAAAGAAAATCCTTAAACTGGATTAAAATGAGCTGCTGACAGGCAACCTGGGAACACTGTGGTGCACCTAAACTTTTTGCTGGTGCACCTGAATTAAAAAGTTCTTCTGGAGCTGTGGAGGAGGCGGCTAAGCTTAGGTGAGGAGGGTGGAGAAACTTGGCCAGGGTTTAACAGGGTTGGGAGGAGCTACAGTTTTGAAGAATACTTGGACATCCTGAATGATGCAAAAAACACTTGCGGATGTTTTTGCTGTTTTTGTGTTTGAAGATGGAACTCCTTTACTTGATATTGGATTAATTTAAATCAATTAAAATTTTTGTTACCCAGCTCTAACATCTTCCACAGCGCAGCTTGCAGAATCAAAAAAAAAAAAATCACGTTGATTTATTGGACTTGTGTGTATGTTTAGACTGGTGGTAGACACACGTCAGTTAATCAGACCTCTAAATGAAACAACGCTGAAATGCTGTTTATTTCTTTTATTTTCTAATGTGACATTTTCTGTTTTCCCTAGAGACAAAGAGAAGGTGGAGAAGGTGGTGTCATCTCTTGGGATAAAGTTGGCGCTCAGAGACTTGCGTCATTCCGACTCCAAAGTCCTGCTGTCAGCCATCTGCAGCCAGTGGTTACCTGTTTCCCAGGCTGTCCTCTGTATCCCGTATAGTCGGTTTGGATTCATTATTTATGGATTATTATTTTTCCTTGCTGCCTCAGCTGACAGGGTTTTTAGCTCAATTCTTGTTCAGAGTTTCCTTTAACTGCTGCTACAGTGATGGTGTGTGAGAAGCTACCCAGTCCGTTAGACATGGCAGCAGAGAGGGTCGAGAAGCTGATGAGTGTTGGAGCACGAAGGTTCGACTCGCTACCTGAGAAGACCCAGCAGCTGAAAACAGGTGTGTGTGTGTGCGTGTGTGTGTGTGGCCGCGTATTTGCAACATTGAGGGGACCATGTTCTGGATTTTTACCATCACTCTGGGGACGTCTTGCCCCCGTGGGGACATTTTCCTGGTCCCCACAGGGATAAACCCAGTTTTGAGGGTCAAGATTAGATTTTAGAGATTAAGTTACGATTAGGTTTAGGTTAGGATTAGGACAAGGGTTAGGTTTAGGCAATCAGTTATGGGAGTTAGGTTTAGGGTAAGGGGCTAGGAAATGCATTATATCAATGGAAATGCCCCACGAGGAATGAAAACTGTGTGTGTGTGTGTGTGTGTGTAGGGGTGTGTGTGTGTGTGTGTGTGTGTGCGCGTCCCGACTCTGGACCTAACCTCAGGGCTTTCCACAAGTGCTGGCCATATAGCCGACTACTCATCTAAGTCCAGCTGGCTGCTTGTTTATCCGGGTCAGAGCCGTCGGGCTCTGGCCGGTCGTTCAAAGTCTCATCTCCTCTAGAGCAGGTTTATATTGAGTTATTCTGTTAAATTCAACATTCTGATGTTTAACTACATCTGAGCCCACTCACCACCAGGTGGTGATCAGTGGACAGCTCCGGCCCTCTCTTCACCCAAGTGTCCAGGATAAGGAGCCGCAAGTCTGATGAAACGACTACGAAGTCGATCATGGAGCTGCGGCCTAACATGTCCTGATGCAGGTGTAAATGTGGACACTCTTATGCCTGAACATGGTGTTCGTTATGGACAATCCATGACGAGCACAGAAATCCAACAACAAAACACCACTCAGGTTCAGATCAGGGGGGCCGTTACTCCCGATCACGCCCCTCCAGGTCTCACTGTTGTTGCCCACGTGAGCATTGAAGTCCCCCAGCAGAACAATGGAGTCCCCGGAAGGAGCGCTTTCCAACACACCGCCCAAGGACTCCAGAAAGGGTGGGCACTCTGAACCGCCACGGTCTCCCCCGCCCTCGGCCGCCACCCAACTCACACTGCACCCCTATGGCCCCTCTCGTGGGTGGTGGGTCCACAAGAAGGGGGCCCATGTCATACTTTGGGGCTGAGCCCGACCAGGCCCCATGATCAGAAGCCCAGCCACCAGGCGCTCGTCTCTGTGCCCCACCTCCAGGCCTGGCTCCAGAGGGTGGCCCCGGTGACCCGCATCCGGATGAGGGACACGTGGCTCCGATACTGTCTTTCCCCATGAGGGGTGTTTGGGCTGCGCTTTGTCTGGTCCCTCCCCTAGTAACCTGTTTGCCATGGATGACCCTGCCAGGGGCATAATCTAGCCCCAGACAACATAGCCTACAACATAGCCTAGGATGGGCAGGACACGCAAACCCCTCCACCACGATAAGGTGGCAGCCCAGAGAGGGGGGGTTCTCGATTCCAATTGTTTTAAATGTTGAAACAAGTTTGTTGTGCACCCACATGAAGCAGAAATTTTTGCTAGGCAAGTTTGGCACACCTGTTCTTTGTCATGTTTCCGGGCACCAAAACAGTCCCACACAGCTGATGTGCTGTTTTTGTTTGGAACTAAGATATCGGTCACTTTCAGTAACGGTTCTGAGGAGCCTGAAGCCGTTGCTCTGTAACTTCAGGGAGCTGATCCTAAATACACGTGTCCTCCAGCAGGACCGCTTACGCTGCTTCACGTGACCAGATGTGGAAAAATCGCATGACGGCGCAGCGACAAAGTTGTGCCAATTAAAACTGCAATTTAATCCCAAATGCGATTAATCATTGAGCTCTAATGTTCAATACTGAGTTAAAATTAATGCCCAACATGTATGACTTTTATTTAAACTCGGTGTCGTGCTTCACTCTCTTTGTTAAGCCCGTTTTCTTTAAATGTTTATTGTTTACAGCTTTCATATCAATGCAGTCGTGTTGTTGTGGATATTTTTTGTTATAATATTTAGTATATTCACCTACAAATCCTGAATAGGTGTCACCTGTGACAACTCGTCTTTTCCTTGGCACTGCATTTCATAATGATGATTTACACCTGATGTTCTTCATTTCAGCTTTGTGGCTGTATTTATGTAGTCTTTTGTATTCAGTTGATGTAATTTGATATTCTTTTATGTATATTTTTCTCCCTGTTGTCACATAACTGTCAGGTGATCAGGTAAAGCCTTCTTAAGCAGGTGCACCTACCTAGTAGTCCTTTAGTATGAAGAAGTTCAGCACCAGAAATGTCACATTTTTTGTCGGTGAATAAACAAATTTGGGAGCTACAACTAGTGTGCGGATCCATCTCTCCTTTCATCTTGTCATCTGCATTGTTTTTCATGTCTAGTCTCAACCTTTTCAGGATTTCTGTGTTTTTGCACTTTTTTTTCTAGCATCTGGCTCAGGCCTTCTGCCTCGACTGGTTGGGTCTTTGTTTTATTTTGGGGTTATGATTGTGAAAAATCTGTCAGTTTATGTGTGTGTTGATAATCTGTCTTGTCTATGCTCATGTAAAAGAGGTTATTAATGATTTTCCTGGTCAGTTGGATGATGGCCGGACAGGTGATTTCCCAAATAATTAGGTCTAAATTGATTTGATTGCAGTAAAAGCCTCGCTTTCAGGAGTAAATATGGGAGCGTTTCACCATTTTTCAAATCCTGTAAGGAAATAATCAGTTTTTAGATAGAGGTCATTAATCGAACACTAGCAGGAATTTGGAAATACCATCACCACAATTCGTAGTATCATGGAAAGTATTGGAGAACATTTCCTCCTTTTTTTGTTCTATTGTTGATTAATCACTGTAATTAAATAATTTGTGGATCTTTGCATTGTGTTTTAATGTTTCATATAGTAACCAAGCTGTTTGGGGTGTTTTCCAGCATTCCTTCAGTGTTCCAGTGCAGATGATGCTCCTGTCATTATCTTTGTATCAAAGATGTTTGCTGTGGATGTCAAGGCCTTGCCAAAACATAGACAAAGGTAAATACAGAACGATGATGTATTAATCATGTTTTATCTGTGTACAACAGGGTCCAGTTGTTCAAAACTCGGTTATTTTTTAACCAGCCGTTAAATACATTTAACCGACCGCTAACTTCAACAGTCTGGTTATCTTGTTGTTCGAAACTCAGTTAGTTTTAACCATGTGCTATCTTGATGTTAAACTTAACACACCTCAGGACTGCTGCTAAAGTTTTAACGATGTGGTTATCTCTCATTATGACGTTTGTTGCTAACGCTGCGTTCGTGATGCTGGTTCAGAGAAGGACAGCGTTTATCGTGGCCTTAATCTTGACATCGGGGATTATTCTAACCAAGAGCTGCACACCACTTCGGGAGAGAATGCATTCAGATCTATGTGATCCTTTGCAAGGCGATTTGGAGCGTGCAACAAACAGGGACGGCTGGAGAGACTGGGGGATGAGGAAGAGTGTGTTGTTCAGCTCGGTTGGAGTTGGCTTTGTGAGGATTGTAGGTAAATAGTAGCATACCATAAATCCTCTAACAGTGACCTCTATTCTATCACAAACTCCCTCCATTAATTTCCGGGGGTCCCTGTGAGCGCTAGTGTGCACGAAGGCACGAACACGGTTCCTCCTCTTCCTGCAGAGCATGCGAGGAATCCCCACCAAAATACAGCAGCAACATGGTGACTACCGGCACGATAAACGGCAGGGTTGCCTCTACATGCAGTTGAGCGTGGCCCACCGCCACGGCAAAATAAAAGCCGCCACACCTTCAGAATAATGTTGTTGATTTTATTTAACCTTGTTTTATGTTTACATGAATATAAATTATCGTATGAAATGTGATTTTGGCACAAAATGATTTTGATTTTGGTTTCTCATGAAATGTGACGCTACGCTGCCTTCAAATACCCTTATTTTGAAAAACCAACACCAGAGTCCCCACTGGCTGTATGTCAGCTGGCTGTGGCGTGGGAAAGACAAACACTGGTGGAGAGACGTCGGTGTGACATGGAGGGAGAGAAAAGGGTGAAAGAAAGGTACCAGAACTGGGTTATATGTAGGGTTGGGCGAGTATCGGTGGGAACCGGGACGAACTCTCCGATTCGCCTGGAATCGTTCACATTTTAACATTTTGATTCCTATTTTCGATGCCCAGTCCGCTGAACACAACAAAATCTGCTGGAAGCGGATTGTTTGTTTGTTCCGAGTTTCTGGTACACCCGACTACGCTGATGCACACGGCACAACTCAACGTCTTTGTTGCTAATATTTAGCGAGTTTTCAGACCCTCTCATAACTTTCTTTAATAAAGCCGCGAGCACCAAGTCTAGAGACACTTTCTGGTCTTATTGAAACCTTTTGAGCCGCGTGAACACGTTTAGTTTACTGTCACTGCTACACTTGAGGCTGCAGAAGCCAGACGCAGCAGCATCCGGAAATCCAGCACTCTCAAGAGTGGACATCCTATAAGCAGCATCTGCTAGCTAGCCTCACAGCGTGTTTTAGTTAACGATGCGAAATCATTTCTTACGCCCCTTTTTTCATACAAAATAACGTCGACAACATGTCTCCATGCGCAAACGTGCAACGTGTGAGTTCATTGTAGACGAGCGAGGAAAATGTTGTCTGGTCTGTCAGACGTTCATGATGCAGGAAATGTCTGCTTATTCTGCATTAATCTGTCTGTCAGAAGCTTAAAAAGTAGCTGCATCCTCTTCTTGTTTGGACACGCTGACCACCACCTGGCGTGCAGCCGCGTGCACATCAGAGTTCTGCAGGTTTACCGACCCCCATCCACCAATCCACCAATCCATCCACCGTCAAGCAAACTGACTGATTCCAATCAAAAAAGCTTTGTGAATGCGCCCTAAGTTAAGAATATGAGGTGGTAAACTTTATAAAAGATTCATCAGCATCTCATAGGACCGCAGGGACGACTGATTGGATCGTTGTTCTTGTTCTCCTGGTGTAGGCCGTTGAACCAGGAGGAGATTTCGCAGCGTAGGGAGATGGCCCGGCAAAGACATGCAGAGCGGTTGGCAGCTGATAGGAAAACAGCTGAGAGGGCACCACCTCAGACAGTACCGAGTTGGAAGGCCAGTCTGCAGGACTCACCGGTAAGGCTCATCTTTCCCTTTCTTTCAACCGAGATGTGCTTTTCACCGTGTTTAACTGGAGCCTGTACGTGTCTCTTTTCTCTCGCATCAGCTAAGATGGAAAGTGTGACCATACAAGACTCAAAGCCAGAGGAGGAAAAGGAGCTAAAGGAGACCTTTATAGCATTTGCCCGGGTCTACAGCGGGGTGGCCAAGAAAGGTCAAAGGATTTTTGTTCTGGGGCCAAAGTACGACCCTGCCCATGGCCTGAGTTTGGTAAACCACAACGTTCTTCCTCAGTGTTCTTCATGAGAGAGCATGCCTGTAGTTATGACCAAAAAGATCACACAGACAAAGCCATTAAAGCTGATGTATGTCATTTTTGGTAGCTGCCAGAGGACTGGAGTGTATCCGACTTTGTGTCTGAGATACCTCATTTGTCCTGTTGTTCCATGGAAAACCTTTACCTGTTGATGGGCAGAGAGCTGGAGGAGCTGGATGAAGTGCCTGCTGGAAATGTCCTGGGTAAACATAGCTCTTTCTCCGATTTTACTTACTTATTTTCAGAAGCCTTTGTTTGAGGGATGCACAGATCCACCGATCCAATACAGATATTTGATGTTTTAGTATCTTCCGATACCAATTTGATACTAATGGAGAAAAAGGAGGGGGGAAAAGAATCACAAAAAAAGAGTGCTGTAATATTAGAAAGTACGCCTGTTGTGTGGAAAGCAGTATCAGACCTGACTTTAAAATCTCTTTCCTACTTCTTAAAAAACAAACATAAATGCACTCATTTCCTTGTTTATTTAACAAATGTTCACCCATACAGCAATTAAATACATTTAATCAATCTTTGATGGCCCAAGCTTCACAAGTTCGGTCAAAATTTAACAAAATTTCTGGTTACATCAGTGTAATTAGGAGTATAACACTCAGTGTTGAATAATAAAAAAGTGCTGAAACTGAGGGAAAACAATTGCTTGACTGACTGAAATCCACAAATGCCGGTCAAAGCAAAGAGCCGTATCTGAGCAGGATCCCAGAATACCAAAAAACAAAACTTCTTTTCTTCTGACAGACTTTAATCCCAAAAATGCTCACATTTGTCTGTTTTTGCGTCTCTTCTTCCAGGTATTGGAGGGCTGGAGGATTGTGTGCTGAAGTCGGCTACGCTGTCAGTTTCTCCTGCCTGTCCACCCTTCACTCCACTCAACTTTGAGGCCACGCCGATTGTACGGGTTGCTATAGAACCCAAACATCCAAGTAGGTTTTGCACTCACATAGTTAGAAATGTGGGGAGAGTCGAGTTTATAACTCCCTCGACATGCTGTGGTAGACTGTGGTCGTCATATGACCCATTTTGTGCCCCTTCCCCACTCACACCTAGTCAGCCCGGACCCCCACTGCCGGATTTGTTTGTGTTCCCATTACCATTTTCCTGGGAAGATTTTGGAACATTCCTGAAAAATATGGAAGTAGCCAGCTGAGGTGGGCCCACATTTCCTCCATCATTTACCATATTCAACATTTTTACCTTCAAGTGTCTGAACCCTCTATGCGCCAAAGTCGCATTGCTGCGACAGGCGACATTACTGAATAAAACAGCCCCCATCTTTTAATCTAAAGCCCTGTACTGTTACGGCTTGGCTCTACTACATAGTCATGGCATACAGCTTCAGTCCTGACGTCATTTTTGAGTGTGTTTGTTACGTCCCAGCTCTGCTAGGGATTGGGGACACAAACAAAAGACTGGTTTCAAGGTGTAAAAGGGGAGTAAAGATGTTTATTGTTCAGGAGGTGATTAAAGGCATTAACACATAATCTGGAAAACTGTAACTAAAAAGGAGATGGGGTTAGAGATGCTGCTCAAAGGAACAAATAAAAAGACAGACAAAGCCAAACACTGAAAGGGGGAACCAAATGGGGAAAAACACAAACCTAGGCTATGAACCAAAAAGGGAACAAGCAGCACCTGTAAGCAAAACCAAACTACAACAAAACCTAGATATCCCAACTCCAAACTATCCGTGCAAAGAAAAGGGAATCCAGCAATTAAACCATTAACCAAACTAAAACACCTGGAAAGCAAAAACTAAAGAAACAGAGTTACTCAAACTAAAGTCACCAAAAACCACAAATGAAGCAAACTAAAGCCAGGATCAAACTACACGACTTTTTTCATCGTTCACGATGGTCACTATGTCAGATTGACAGAAATTGTGTCATAAAATCGTACGGTGTCGTGTTACTCGCGAGTGGTCACACTACAAGGATTGCACCAGACAGACAACCGCCTGATCGTCGCATGGTGTCGCCAAAGTCAACACGAAACGGGAGGCGGGACAAGCAGCTGTCAATCAGTCACTTGGTTTGGAGTCTCTGAATTGACTGTTTGGGTCACTCATGAAATGGAAAGTGGACGGAGACATCAGTTCCCTCCATTATTGTGACCAACATGACCTGTTTGTGTGTATTCTGCCTGTTCCAGTTGTTCTGTGGAGCCTGTTTCCATGGTAACGCTGCTGTTCCAGTTGTTTTGTGGAGCGGGTTTTCATTTGTAACTAAACAGGATTAAATCCATGATGCGCACAGAAAGACTCGCTGCCCATCTTTGAAAAAGAGCTTTGAAAGAGAGAAACTGGGCTCTGATCAGCGCCGTTGCTTCCACCAGGTGCATCACGCACCGCGCGCAGGACGCCCGGTGCCAAGCGAAGCCAAAACCATCAGTCTGACCACAGTCTGCTGCCACGAGAGCAAAGTCCAGCCGACCCAGTGACGCTACTTTTAAAAAACTGCCATAAAGTGAAATAAAGTGTGTTGTTCTATACCAGGGGTCGGCAACCCAAAATGTTCAAAGAGCCATATTGGACCAAAAAACCGAAAAACAAATCTGTCTGGAGCCGCAAAAATGTAAAAGTCTTAAATAAGCCGGTCGGCAACCTGTTTCAGCCAAACAGCCTTTTAGACCCGTTTCCTACAATAAAGAAAACACTGGAGCATCAACTGACTTTTAACATTGATAATTAAATAAAACTTTAACGTTAAATGTGTTGCATTTAACATAAAAACGAGAAAACGAAATCACATTTCTGCATCCAGCAAAAAAACATTTTAAACTAAAAAAAAAAAAAAAGACGTCGGGTTGAAGGTCACTTTTTTAAAAAAAAAAATCTATTTTAGTTGTTGTATTTATGTAGGATGGAAAAAGACGCAGCTTTAATAATCTACCAGCAGCAAACCAAACACGCTGTCCTGTCTGTGCCGTCATCCTTTTACTGGCGCGTGCAGTAAGCTACCCGAAAAATGAAATTACTGTTTCACAAAATATGAACAAAGCTACGCAAAATAATCTGGTCAGCAGTGAAAACAAATGAATCTGCCCACGCAGCGCTGAACATGCTCAGTGCATCAGACACTTTTCTTCTCTATCGTCGGCCTACCTGCTGGAGAAGTGATCAAAGCGCAGCATGACAGGGTCGGAGTGGACAAATAAGCTTTTGCTCGTTTATTATTCACTTTAAATGCCAGAACTGCAGCAACAGCACAACAGAGACGCTCCGCTGTGAGGCGTTCGTGGGACAGTGCGCCAGGAGGAAAGTTCAGCGCTCCGCGGCACGTCCACACTCAGTGATATTCTTTGTTTGTAATTAATTCCGTTTTTAATGTTTAATTCCGTGATTGCTGATTCAATAGGGCTGTATCATGCTATGCTGCACAATAGCGGCACGTGAGCATGAAGTGCAGTTATTAACACTGATTGGCTGCGTAAAGGTTTGTGAGACGCATCATAGCGTGCTGGACAGTTACTCACCGTTTCACTGCAGTTACCTGACACTCAATGGGCTGCTTTGCAAAATGGTAAAATATAAATTATGTCTTTATTTTAATAGTTGAGTTGGATTTTATTTCACGTGCTGCATTTGCAGTGCTCGGAGAACTCGGGAAAAGTGCGCAACTGTACATGAATCCCTCAGAGGGATCATCATAATCCTCAAATTTAGAATAAGATAAGAAACTTTATTGTCTCTCAAGGGGACATTTGTCTTGGTCTTTTAGAATCACATTATTAAAGTGAACCAACCAAAATACAATACACTTTAGTAGAATAGTCATTAATTCATTTTCCAATGCAGGGAGCCGCAACAGAGGGACTAAAGAGCCGCATGCGGCTCCGGAGCCGCGGGTTGCCGATCCCTGATCTATACGAACGCATACGGGTGCGTCCTCACGTCATTCACTGAACTCCATCAGTTCAGAGCGCATGCTGGTAACCACGGCAACCACATGAAATCACACACGCATGATAAACTGAGAGCTGCGCAGCAGCAGCATCGCTGTGTCTATATTCTGCACCCAGTAGGTGTTCAGATGGTTAATTAGCTTTGATGATCACGCGTAATGTGGATATTTACGGCTGAGTGCACGAGTGCGCGCATGAGTGTCATATTTGCTCATCTCATTGAGCGCAATGTCTGTTATGTTGCGGTGTTTTTATTTAAACAAAGTGATTTTCTGTGACTTTGTCATTGATTTATTAGAGAGCGTCACATTCGTGCACGTTTACCTGCTGTGAACTCCTGTTGACTTTTACTATTACTGATAGAACGCACGCATTGTGTGGTTATGTTTCGAGTTAATAAAGTAATGTTTTATTCAAGAGAGATACACCCTTTTTAATGTTCGTGGAGGTTTAACACTGTTGAAAATAAATTTGGCACACCCAGTCTTGCTTTCATTTATTTTTTTTTCTGGAGTAAACTGATGCCACAGCTCCATAAATCTCTCCACCGCTCCACCGGAGAGCGGCTGCGTCTCCTCCTTTCCTCCACTGTTGTTTGTGTACCGGCGCTCCTGAGCGTCTCTCTGGTAGAAGCGGAAGGCGCACTGTCCTCCTATTGGTCAATATGAAGGGACATGTCATGTCGACAAAACCAAAAAATTCTGACACGCCAGTCTTTCTGCATCGTGGTCGTGGAGCGTCGCAGACGCCAAATCGCCAATCGCTGATTGTGTCACATTACACGGAGCGAAGACACTACGTCTTGCGACCCGACAACGCAGAATCGTGCACGACAGTGAGCGACTGTCTGCGACGCCTCCGTCGGGCCAAAATCGGGCTAAATTTGTGTTGTTTGATCCAGGCTTAGAGCTAACTGCTGCCAGGCCAAGCAGTTGCCAGTGACTGAATGGCTGCTGGGTTCTGTTGTAGCTGTAGGGAAGCAGCTCCAGATGTGTCCAATGAGTTGTTAGTGGTGGAGGGAAGGAGGAGATGTTTGTGGTGGTGGTGTGGTGCCAGGCCAATCGGAGAGGAGTGTTGAAACAGGAAGATTTGCATGTGGAATGAAGCAGATGAAGTTAGTTACTGGCAGCCGTAACAGTTTCTATGAAAAAAATCAGAGAAAAAAAAAAGGTTTGAAACCCGATAACTGCTGTCTGCGCGTGGAGCTGCAGAGCGAAAGAGAGAGAAAAGGCAGAAGCAGCAGCGTGTTGGAAAAGATGAGAGACAGATCGCGACGTTTATTCACCATTTTCCCGGCGCTACGCCCGTGTTGTGGGCGTGGCCAAAAATTATGGGCGAAACATCCGGTTCTAGCAGAAGTACCTTTCGAGCCGGGGTGTTTCCATCACGATATTGTATTTTAAAAGGTTAATTAGCTTGTGGCTCGGTGCTTTACTGAAATCATGATGGTGAGATGGGAGCACACAACATCACAGCGATCAGACGAGGTGAAACATTGTCGCTCCTTCCCTCCTCTGTTCTTGATCTGGAGGATGAGGTAAAGAAGTGGCCGAGGATAACCTATGCTAACATCTTTAGCTACATAATCAACACCATGGATCGTGATGGCGAGGCTGTGCAGAGCATGAAGAGCCCCGAAGCTCCAGCAGGCTCGTTGGGATGGACTGCGTCTACGTCTGACTTCGTGATCAGACCAGAACTGCTGAGTCATCAGGGAGCATGAAAGCAGCTCAGCCAGACATGTTCACCAACGTGGAGACGGCGGGATGGAGGATCTCACCGCATTTGTCTTTATTTGGATAAAAGTTACTGAACGTTGTTCAGATCTGCTCAAGTCTAATTTCACAGTACTGAGACGGCATGTTGTTGTAAACTTGTACTGAAGTAGAAACGTCTGCAAACAGAATGTTATTTACCTGTTCAGGTGCAACACGCTCAAATATACTAAACTTTAAATGCTTTGTCTTGTCGTGAATTTAAAACAGATAAAAGGAATGGAAACTTTTTTTTTTTAGATGGTGTAGAAATACGTAAATGTGGCTTCAGGTTTGGGTGGTTGTAGATGACATGAGGAGGGAACGAAAAGGTGACATGATGAAAGGAATGTACACAATAAGTCCAGTGTCTTTGAATAAAACAAATAATTATGAAGAGGATATGTGACATTTTTGCCTGTGTGTTGGTATGACCTACATTTATGCTTCATATTTATCTGGGTAGAATAACTTGTGGCTGCAACATGTTTGTGTTGCTTTGCAGCAGCAGTCAGATATCAGCCTGTCCAGTTTATGAACATCAGTTTATTGCAGAATGAAACACCGGCTGTTTAAAATAATCTTGTAACCTGTTAAAAACACCAAAATGGATTCATTACTGGGAGCATCACATGGAAGTCCCATCAGGAAACTGGAGCTTGCGTCAGTGAGAGGTGAAACCGATCAGGATCAGGTTCTGTCGGCGGTGGATGCAGGACTCCAGGACCAGAATCTGTTTCTTCCAGCCGGGTTGCTGCAGTGGAACGAGTCCAGAACCTCCACAGTAATAAAGTAGGGCCTGTGATGGTTGTGGAGACCTGGTCCTGGTGGATCTGTGTTCCCTACAGAGCTCTCATTCCGTTGTGATATGCTAGGTGCTAACTACATAACAACCAGTAATAGAAAAAAATCGATGACGGACTTCATGATCAGAATGTCCAACCACGGACACACGATGTCCCTGAACTCCAGGACATCTCGTTTCTTTATCCAATCACTAACTTTATTCTTTAACTTTATCCTGTCGCAAACGTAAACACGGTTCCCCACGACCAGCTCCAGCCTTTACCCGACTAAACTGCTACTTCCTGTGCGCACCGGAGGTTTCGCCCATAACTGTTGATAAAGGCGCCGCCTAGCGACTGCCTCAGGAAAATCATGTATACTAAAAACAAAACGCACAGATGCCTTAAGAGTGTGGACGAGGTGCTGCACTGATCTTTGCTGATCAGGATTAGAGGGGGACGATCAGCCCTCTCGCTCGCTCACGCTGCACGAACCGTCACGAACTGTCACCAAGCACACTGATGATGGTGAGAGTTTTCTCTGCCGCAGTGATGGAAGAACGAAAGAGGAGATGTGTGGGCAGAAGATGGGATACTCAGAATAGGGGAGGAGTTGATGATGGCTGGGAGTGTTTGAGAGGTGAGGAAGTGATCCATGAATGGATCAAAGACTCTGACGAGCCTGTGGGACATCGCGGACACGAGGATCTCACAGATGCTCATGCATGTGACTTCCTGTCTCTGATTTCTGATGAGGATTTCTGGAACCTCATCACACATGAAACAGATGTGCTCACCAGCACCTAAACACACACCAACTCCAGCCAAACTCCAGATTTCATGGCTGGTATGATGTCACCATCCCTGAGATGAAGGCATCATCTCACTGCATTTGTGCATGAGGCTTGTAGACAACCTGAGATTGAGGACTACTGGGCAGGTTTGGGCCAGTTTGCACACCTGGCTTTGGCAAAGTGATGACAAGGAACAGATTTAAAATGCAATCATCGTCTCTTTCCTCCACTTTGCAAATAATGATGAGCATGTTGAGAGGGGTCAGCCAGGTTATGACAAATTATAAATATAAAAACAAGCAAACAAATATAATTTTACCTGCTGATATACAAGATTTCTGTTTCTAAATATGTTCAAAAATCAGTTTTTTACTGAAAGTGAATTCATTATGTCCATTACCCGGTGACGTCACAATATGCAAATAACATTAGTAAATTTACTTCCATCACAAACTTTAGGTCATTATGAATATTTTTCTTATTTACATTATGGATTTATCTCTCACCACCTCTAAGCTACAGCATTTTGAAATCTTAAAAGTCCAAACAGAATATTTTCTTTAAAGAAACTATGGCGCCAAAAGGGTTAATTCGAAGGGTAATAAAAAAAAAAAAAGCACTGTGTCCTCCAGGTAAATTCCCTCCACAAATCAGAGCTTCAATCTGGTACAAATCAACCAGTCTTTTTCTGTTAATTCTGTTTTAATGTACATTGTGGACCTTTTCTGTCTGCCTGTGAGATTAAATTGGTCCTGGTGATGTGTTTTTGGTTAGTTGTGCTTTCCAAGCATCTTTGAAAATGTTAATTACATCTGTCTATTCTGATTTTTGGCATTAATGTCTGCATTAAAATGATGTCGTAGCTGGAGATACCTGAAAAAGTCGTCTTCTTCCAAGTTGTAACGATCTAATAGTTGTTAGAAAGTGTCTGAACCCTTTTCAGATGGTATTTTGCTGTATGCAGTGATACCCTTGTTACACCAGAGTTTAAACCTTTGTCAGTTTTTGCAGGCATGTTTCAAGTTCCTTTAACCAGGTGCTGAGTGGTACTTTGATCCAGCTAGATACTTTATTTAAGAACAATTGTAATAATGGTTTATCGCTCAGAATGGATGGAGGAGGGGTCGGGTTTTAGCTTGGTCTGACTCTTTCCACCTGGCGTCACACGCTGGATCACACCGTGCAATCAAAACTCTGACCTGAGCCACCTTACACGTTTTCTAAACAGCCATGCCTCCTTCCCTTCTAGGTAATTGCAGTGTCTTGTACTTTCCTCTTGGTCTCTGTTTTCCTAAAATAAAGTCTGAAAATATTCTGTTGGGGGGGCACGTCAACTGCCAGTGCTAGAAGTAAATAAAGCAGTTTGGGTGGCACAATATTTTTACCAAGTTAATTCTGTTATTGGTAGTAGCAACCATCTGTTCAGGTCTGATTAGATATTTGTTGTTATCGAGGATTTTTTTTTCTTTTTGTTCACAAAAGCCAGATTACATTGAACATGATTGCTGTGAATCGAGCAGGCTGGCTTCACACGTGCTTTATTCGAAAACTCTCCAACAGTCTCTGTTTTCTGAATTGCTGAAAACATCTGTAACTTTTCCAGGACAAGGCATGATGCCGGTTCTTTCGCCACTCCCCCACATTCTCTCTGAAATACCACCCGTTGTGCACCTGCTTCCATGTCGCCCACACACACAACCTGTGATACCCCATCCCCTCACACATGAACACACACCTCACCCCTCCAACACCTTATCACACCACCCCCACGCCTGCCTGACATGCACATTCCCCAGTCCATGAGCCTTCCATCACCTCAGCTGTGAAGCTTCAGACATTTGGGGAGGGCTGGACGATAATGGCCAAAAATAAATATCACGATATATTGAGCAGTTCACCGCGGTAACGATAAATGGAGGATAAACCAGCCAAAACTAACAAAAACTACTTTTATTTTCATTTTATTAAAACATATTCTGCCTTAACTGGAACTTCACGTGACTTCTTGTTTGTCAGATAGATTAACAGGTTCCTTAATAATCACCCAGTAGATGTTTTGGACATATGAGAAGTACTGTGGAACTGAAATACAAACATACAAATATACAAATTAATGAATAAATTATAAATTATTAAATTGTTTAACTGAAATGAGTTAGATTCTGATTTACAAATGAGCAAATATTACTTTGTGTCCATGAAAACCAGTGCTGAGTCTCCCATTAAATGGACACATGACTACGGATTAGCATGAATGCTAACTTAACATTAAAAAACCCATAGTCAGGCTAGCGCAGTTAGCATCACTACCATTGTCAAAACGTTTAACACAAACAACGTTCCTTCAAACGTTTATCACTTTACACTGACATCAAATAAACGTCACTGATCATTTACAGACATATGTTGTACAGAAAACATGCAAAAGATAATGAAAAACACAAAGCTCCAGTGCAGACATGTCATGTTACAAGAAACTACGGCAAGTTGGAGAGAACAAAAACGTCCTGTGCGGCAATTCCACTGCCATCTTTCTTAAAGGAGCCGCAGCACCGAACATACGGACATGGGAAAAATAACGTTGGTTATCGCTGTAAATGTCGGAGTCGGTAAATTTTTGGTTTATCGCCCAGCCCTACATTTGGGTCAGGGTATGGTACTCACGATGGCTACAGCAAAGTTGAATGTTTAATGAGGTCACCCTTCTGAGACGCAACAACGCATTGGGCCCATTTGTTCTACCACCATATATAATCAAACTTGAAATGCTGACAAAACAAACACTTGTTGTTCTTTTATTTTAGGTGAAATGCCAAAGCTTGTACGTGGGATGCGTCTGTTGAACCAGGCTGATCCGTGTGCAGAGGTTCTCATACAAGAAACAGGAGAACATGTTCTAGTTACGGCCGGAGAGGTACACCTGCAGCGCTGCCTGGATGACCTCCGAGACCGGTCAGTGTGTACGCCATCATGTTTGCCTCTTTTTTACATCAGTTGTTCAGAAAGGTTTCACTATCACATCATGTTTAAAACCGTTTTCCTTCTGTTCTGTTTGATGTTTTTGTTTTTTTAAAACTTTACATCAAAGCTCGGTAAGGATATGTTAATTGCGTGGTAGTATGATAATAATACAGAAGTGATATCCAAGTATTTACCTTGTAATAACATCCTCAGTAAAAGGGTTGGGTGCAGTAATCACATGGGGCTCTACCCGGAGACCAAGGTGACTTAATATTTGATTGGCTACATCCTTGTTTGGAAAAACTGGGTCCACCTGCTGTTGCTAGCAGAGTTTTTTTTGCCAGGCTATTTGTTCACTTCAGACACTGAACTATGTTTATCAGACATGAAAATATTTGACTATTTAGAAAATAAATAACCTTACGGGTTATGACAACGTTATGGTCGCCTCCTTCAGTGTTGCTGCAGAATTATTTTTTTTAATCCATCTGTTTAGGGACCCCGAATCACCCATTTATAAGGAATGCAGACTAGCTCGACTCACGCCAGTGTATGAGCTGTGGAGATGACATGTAAGCTTCTCATTTTTAAAGGCTAATCATTTTCCGTGAGGTAGCTGCGGCTAGGCCTTGGACGATAATCGATAAATCAATTAATCGCACAATAAATGAAAGTGAAGTCAATAATTTTTCCGTTCTCGATATATCGCCATGTGCATGCATGTACTTGTTTTCCACGTCTCTCTGTCCTCTAAACATGCTGGATGACAAGGAGGTTCACTCTGCATCGTCTCAGCACCTGGACGCGTTTGTGGCTTAGTAAAATTAAATGAAGGGAGTGAAGCATCTTGTCAGTCATTCAGGATCTTTGTATCTGTGGAAGGAGGCGGAGCTGCAAGCAAATGTGCATACACAGACAGCCCCGCAGCAGGTGAGCTAACGCAAAGCCAAATGCTGCAGCTCCGGTGTGGGAATATTTCGGCTTCAAGCCCAACGGGCGAGGTGGAACCATCAACACAGAAAAGCTAGAATGCCGACTCTGTTTAAAAGTGGTAGCGCCAAAAGAGGCAACACAACGAACTTGCATGGCCACTTCAAACACAATCACCTGGCTGAGTTTTCCCAGCTGAAGGAAGAAAAATAAACTGCACACCGAGTTGTAGAGCCGTCGGCCCGACAGTCAGCACATCGTCAACCTTATTAATAATAATAATAATCATAATGATAATAATGTTATTAAAGTGCAGTTTCGTTTGAGACTGGATAGGCCGTTGTATTTATTGTTTTGGAGAAACAGGGTCTAGTTTATTGTTTTTTTGGTGCAATTTTTCTAACAGACTGAGTCCTTTTTCAGTTTTATTTGTATTGTTTAGTGTTTGTTTATTTAGGATATTTAAAAGTTCTGGTCCTGGGCATTCCAGTGTGAAATGAAAGTTTAATTGTTGCATTTGAAATGCTTTACTTGCATTATTATGATATATTAACATTACATAAGTGGTTATTTTGGTCTCAGTAAAGTCAACAATAATATCGTTTTTCGTCAATAATATGAGGGACAATACTGTATATCGCCTATATTGTCGTGTATATTGTATAACTGCTCAAAGCAGAGTCCTGTCTCCTGCAGCAGGTCGTTTTACTCATGTTTTGTGGGTAAAAATCTCATGGATTAGATTTTGTGGGTGCAGGCAAGTCGCAAGTAAGAATACGGATTTTATTTGAGTTCTGTGGACATGATAAGTGTTTACTGAGGTTATTCGGCACCTGGGTGACCCACGAAGCTCAGCGTTGTGCTCCACCAGCGTCCAGCCGGTGAGGGAGATGTTTCAGCTGCTGCTTATGTGAGTAAGGAGCAGAGAGCACAGCTGAAACCAAAGACAGTGGATGGTATCTTTATTTAACGGGAAACACCAGGGGCCTCATGTACGAAGAGTTATGAAGATTTCTGACAGAAACCCGGCGTACGATCAAATCCTGAAAACGTCGTACGCACAAAAGTTTTCAGATGTATGAATCTGGGCGTACGCGTGGATCTAAGTACTTTTCCTTTATACCTCCCAATCAGCGTGGAACTGAGCCACATGTTGGAGAACCTGACGCCTCCCTGTCCACCCCCCCAACATAAATACGCACATGACATTTAAAGAACCTAACCCCCGCCCCCGGCCCGTCGTCCCCCCCTTTTCTCCCCCCCCCCCCCCCCCCCCCCCCCCACCCCCCCCTCTCCCTCCCCTCCTCTTCTTCTTTTTTTTTCCTTCTTTTTTTTTCTCTTTCTATCTTTTTTATCTTATGTTCCTTCCTTTGTTCCGTCCCCCCCCCCCCCCCTCCCCCTCTCAAACCACTTACTTCTTACTTATGTCTTCTTCGCCTCTCCCGGTTTTCCTGTATTTTCTGTTATTTTTTTCTTTTTTTTTTGTTTTCGCGGGGTAGGTATTAAATTTATATTTTTTTTCTATTTTTTTTAATCATTTATGATTATTGATTATTTGGCCTTACTCCCTTCCCTCCCCCCGCCCCCCCCGCAGCCCCGCTTTATTCCTCCCTTTCATCGATTATTTTGTTTTAGGAGCGAGATGCGTTTTTTTGGGGTAAAAGAAAGATATGTTTTCTTTTAATTTGGCTTGTTTGTTTTGTTTATAATTGGGAAGGAAGCTGCTAGTTATTGATGGTGACCATCCCTTCCCAGCGTTTTTTTTTGCCACATTTTCTCCTCGTGTCGGCGGCGGAAAAGTTTTTTTATTCTTCCCCGCCCCCCTCCCCCCCCGGGGGGGGGGGATAAATTTATCCCCTCTCCACAATCTTTTTCTCCCCCCCGATTGTATTAAAAACATTTATTGAGGTAAAAAAGTTATTGAGTTTCCCCTTTAAATGAGATCTGCAGAGGAGATTCTCTTCTTTGCACCATCAGAAAGACAAAATATGAGCATGACAGAGAATAAAAATAAAAAAAATTCACTGAGAATGAACTTTAGGCAGCTTGTTGAAGTAGAAGTGTGCAAAAATGTGCTCTTTACCACGGTATCGTCTGGCATCACACCCCAATGGAAAAATGAATGGGAGACTGATGCAGTCAAAGATGTGGGGTCAGAGTCGCACACAAGCCGGAATAAGAAGTGGTCCGACTTCAAGTTGGATGTCAATCGGAGGACAGCTGCTGGTCACAGCTTTTCTTCTTTCAGGGTGGTGTGAGTTCATGTGGGTAAATAACTACATATTGTGTTTAAGTGGTGGGAAACCAAAGAACCGTTGTTTTTTTCAGGCTCTGGCTCCAAAGCGGCTTTAAAATCGGCTCAGTGGAAAAGGGGCGTTAGACGTATTATTCTTCTGTACTGGGTTAAAAGGGTCATATCATCATTGCATTCTGAGATTGTCTTGTTGGAGAACACATGCAAACGTCAGACCTCAAAGAGAAATCTGAGAGGCAGAGATAAAGTTTGTTAATAGTCCTCTTTTTCTTCTTCTTTTCCAACCTGAAGAGTTTTCCATGATTTCTGTGAACAAGGCCATAAAATTATCTTGGAAACTTCTGACAGAAACATATCGGTGTTTCAAATGTACATATGTCTAGAAATTTAAGAATATTAACTGGAGCACCAAAACATAATTAAACAGTTGAATATAGAAATATAGATGAGTAGTCTCTGTTTTTAAAGGAATGTCGTCTGTTTCTCTGTGAATCACTTCTGTTGGTCTGCAGTTCATCTTACTGGCTCCAGGGAGTCTGTGAAGGCAATTTTGGCAATCTGTTTGTCAGTTTTGACTGATAAAGTTGGCACTTTGTTGAACCTTTCCTGGAGATATCTCTGTGGGGGTTAAGCTAGGTCCACACAACAGGATTCCTGAGACCTTCATAGATGTAGAGACCACACACTTGATGATTGCAAAAGACAAATCACACAAGATTTGCCTCTTCTGATCATATAGTGTGGGGTGTACACGACGGAGAACCCCCCACACTAACTGATTCGTCAGCAGAGAATCAGCTCCTTCACTGTCAACATCCCAAATCTCGCGGTATCAAACGAGACTTTGTGACGAGACTTCATGGCGAGCTTTAGCATAAACAAACGTAGCGGACTTTTCAGCCTGTTACATTGTGGAAAAAAACACGCATACATAGAAAAAAACATTGTGTAAAAAGTCCTAGAGAGTAATCAGAATGTGGCTGTATGACGGCGAGTTGGAGGCAAATAAAAATGGCCACAAACATTAGATATCTTGGAGAGCAGGGCTGGAAGCTAACGGCTGTGTGCTCTGTGTTTGTGTTTACTTCCTTTTCCATCAGTCAGCTGTTCGTCAGCTGTTAGCTCTTGTGTTTTGATTGGCTGTTGTTCCGGGAGCCTCCACGTGATTTCCCAATGAGAGCAGCATTTTTGATTTTGCACAGCTGTGAACACTGTACGGGACATAAATCGGGCTGATTTTCCTGTAGTGTGTACCTGCCTTTAGAGGTGAGATGCAGTTTACTAAAGGCAGATACACACTACAGGAAAATCAGCCCGATTTATGTTCCGATCTTCCCCTTACGATCAAAGCCAGCAAAGGTCCGAATGTCGGATCTTTGCAAAAAACATCGCATCTGATTTTCTCATGGTTTAATGTGAGTTACGAGTGATTTTGTCGGAACCGGTCCGCTCGGAAGGAGAGATGGTAGATAAAGAACATGTTTAATATTTACGACTAGAAATCCTGGTGTGTGTGGTGTTCCGAGACGACCCGAACCCGCACAGCGTTCACAGCTGTGCAAAATCAAAAACACTGCTCTCATTGGGAAATCACGTGGAGGCTCCCGGAACAACAGCCAATCAAAACACAAGAGCTAACAGCTGACTAACAGCTGACTGACAGCTGACTGACGGAAAAGGAAGTAAACACAAACACAGAGCACACAGCCGTTAGCTTCCAGCCCTGCTCTCCAAGATATCTAATGTTTGTGGCCATTTTTATTTGCCTCCAACTCGCCGTCATACAGCCACATTCTGATTACTCTCTAGGACTTTTCACACAATGTTTTTTTTCTATGTATGCGTGTTTTTTCCACAATGTAACAGGCTGAAAAGTCCGCGATGTTTGTTTATGCTGAAGTCTCGTCACGAAGTCTCATTTGATATCGCGAGATTTGGGATGTTGACAGTGAAGGAGCTGATTCTCTGCTGACGAATCAGTTAGTGTGGGGGGGTTCTCCGTCGTGTACACCCCACACTATATGATCAGAAGAGGCAAATCTTGTGTGATTTGTCTTTTGTAATCATCAAGTGTGTGGTCTCTCTACATCTATGAAGGTCTCAGGAATCCTGAGGGGTAGGGGTGTCGCAGTCCTGTTGGGACAGAGGGATAGGGGTATATACCCCTTCAAATGGAGGGTTTTCTGCTGCACACTTACAAGGGGTATGACAATCACCGGCAAGATGGCTACTACAGAGTAAAAAAAATACACAAATGTAAATATTTTCTCCACAGATTAAGTTTTATAATGTATGAAAACCATTGTTTTGCCTAGTTGTAACACTTTCAATGTTTAACGTCATTTTCTTTGTAAAATACACATGAAAAAATGTCTAGTACTACGTTGAAGCTTCAGTAACATACTAATGCTACCAGGCTGAAAAGCAGCGGTGCTTTGTAGGCAGCCCTACAGCTCTACACTGATAGATGATCAATAAAAACTTCAGCATCACTTCAGGTCTTTATTCACATTGAGGTCCTTCATGGGATATCACACCAGCAGGAAGGTCATGCACAAATCAAACTTGCTTTTTAACATTAACCCACAGCTGTAGACGGCTGATTTTTTTAGATGTGCACCGACAGTTCAGCGTCCATCTTCTTACATGCAAGCCGGCGGTATCACTGATGGAGTATGCGATTGTTGAAGGGGGGTCCCAGTTTGTAGGGGTTGACTTTCAGCCCTACCGCTCGTCGCTTTGTTTTAAGTGGCAAGGGCCAATGGGAAAGGGTAAAAAAGAGGAATGAGATTGGGCCTAACTGACCAAGCATTAGTAACTGTTTATTGAGACTGAAACCCTTCCAGTAGGTGGGAAGGTGGTGCCCCGACATTCTGTAATTATTTATGAATATTGATATTAGCTGTGTGAACGCTACACTACATACTTGTACTTTCTGTAATGTTAGAGATCTCTCACAGCAGTTCCAAGTGTGGAAAATTACCATTACACTTCTTATTTTGTTTTAAGGTTTGCTAACATAGAGATCAGCGTGTCAAAACCCATCATCCCATTCAGAGAAACTGTGATACGTCCTCCAAAAGTGGATATGGTGAATGAGGAACTTGGCAAACAGCAAAAAATTGCTGTTATTCATCAGGTGAGTCAACTTAGACGGCCCCTTTATAGAAGTTGTTGTGCATTTTGCATTACGTATGAAAGGAAATGGGCACTTCTAAATAGCAGTGAAGTGTACACTGATACAATCATGTAGTCATTTACTTCACAAACTTTGAGTAATTGTCCCTCAGCAAGTTGTTGGTTTCCACATTTCTGTCTTTTCTTGTTAGGTGAAAGAAGATGCTTCTCAAGGCCGTTCATCTGACACCCTGCACGTGGACCCCGGTGGTCTTGTTACACTCACCACTCCCAACAGACTTGCTACGATCTGCGTCCGGGCTATACCTTTACCAGAGGGTGAGCAATGTGAAGTAAAATTTGTAGCCACATTTGTGAGGAAATGCTTTTGTGGAATGAGCAGCAGAGTCGACTTCTTCAGACTTAATTCATCCACTCCTATAAACTGGACCAAACAAGAGTCAGTTCCACAATCGCCTGCTTTGCAGAGAAGGTTTAGAAAATTTTTCATGGGCCCAGCTACACACTGCTCATCAGACACATTTATCTAGATCTAGTCAAGTTTTAAGGGTTAAAACTGCAGAACCAGCTCTGTTTGATGGGTGCTAAAGGTTTAGGATAAGTAACGTCACTGGTCACTGCTGCAACGAAGGCTACTGGATCCACTGATCGTAAAAACACAAGAAGTCCACACGAAGTTTTACCACTGTCCATTCACAACGTACAATGCAAATCTGTACTACCAGATGTTAGTAATACTTACACACTGTTACTTTACTGAAATCAGTTCATGTTTTTTTCTGGACAGGGGTCACGCGTCTGTTGGAAAACAGCTCAGATGTAATCCGGACACTGGAGCAGATAAACATGTCCCTGAGGGAGGGGAAGACGATGGACATCAGTCTCCGGACCTTGGAGGCCATTGCTGGATTGAAGAGCCAACTAGAGAGCCTGTTGCAGGGGTGGAAGTGGAGGAATGCTGTGGAACGTATCTGGGCCTTTGGACCTCGCAGGTAAGATGTTCAAAGGGCGTGTGGGGGGGTTGGTTGTTACGGAGGTAGGCTTGGGTCTGGGAAACCTGTCTTCGGAGTGGCACTCTGAGGACTCAAGCCCAGGTTAAGGTGAACCACTGTGGGCCCTTAAAGTGCTGATGACACGTTTTTGACATTTTTTACCATGCTTTATAGACCAAAACATTCTTTATGATGATCTATGTGACAGAAACAAGCGCAGCTGCATAGATGAGTTATTAGAAAACATCTCTGTATTTCAGCATCTGACCAGACTGTGGCGCTGTTCGTAGGAACCAGACGTGACGTCTGACAGAGAACATTCTCAGCTCATTTAACACTGAAGTCAACGGCTTCATAGCAGTTTGTAAGTTCGTTTTCCAGTTTTACAGACAAACAGTAATGACTTAGTCTTCTGTTGTATTACCAGTTAATGTTTAAAAACTCACAAGAACAGCGTTAGCTTATTTAGGTTTCCTACAGATCCAGAATTGTTAGGACTCAATGCTGGTACAAAGGGACCCAAATGCAGAACTCACTGGAAGGCTTTTATTGGCGAACAGGTAAGGTTGGGGATGACCTGAAGCTTGGTTGGCAGGACAAAGATAGGCACTCCAGGGGCAGGCAGCAGCAGGCAGGGAATCCACGGATGGCAAGCAGAAGAACTGGCGATGACTTGTAGGTGAGGAGCGTCTTTAAAGCAGATGGCTGATGAGGAGATGAACTGCAGGTGTGAGGAGTGGAACAGGTGAGACCAATGACAAAAGGACCTGCTTGCCACTGTGGAGTGCCTGAAAAGAAAGAACAAAAACCTGCCCACATGGTGGGCAGTCTGGATCCTAACAAGGATTTTATTTTGAAAAGGATAAAGAAGCAGGTCGGACTTACCGGTTACCAGCAGGACCTCTCTGCATCTCTCCTTTCTATAGCGTCTGTTTACTGGAGCTTCAGCCACCAACGTGTTGAGACGTTTAACACATGAAACTGCGACCATGTCCTCTGGAATATTATTTTTCAACCATCGTTGCTTTATCACATCTGTCATACAGATGTATAGACAGACAGCTGCGGCTTGGTTATAAAGGACGTCTCCGGTCATCAGATCTCCTCCAGCTGCTTCCAAAGGTGCATCCTTCCCTCCATCCTCATCCTTGTAAACGGGAACTATTTAAAACTCCACTGGAACCATGTAAGTTATCTTCTTCATTTTTAAAGGCTAGTTATTTACCACGGCTAGCTATTAGCCACGAGCTAACGCAGGGAACGAGTGCCTCGTCTTTGTCACGCCTGGCTCTATGTCAAACCGGTGCAGCTCCTTATCAGTTGTGGGTCTGCTTGTGCTGTTCTGGGTCGCTCCTTACAGTTCTGAGTCCGCTCAGTGTGGATGTTGCAGGCTTTTATATGAACCGAGTGGACCTGAGGCTGGACACAGACTGTAGGAAGCTGGCTACAGTTCTACTCTGGTTCTAGCTTGCAAGATGTGATGTCCCCAAATTCCTCAGCTCTTCTGAACTGGCTGATAATCCACCACACAAACCAGTTCAGATGAGCTGTTCTGGAGCATCTTTCATGTTTTCCACGGCTTAGATTATACATGTCAATCAATGAGCGGACCGCAACTCCGTATCTCACTGACCTCACGTCACGGAGGTTAGGTTCGCTAGTAAAAAGCTATTAGGTCTTAGCCATGCCTCTTTAACATCGGATATTTACGTAAATACACGTCTGATTAACTTCGAACTGCACAGAACTACTGATTTTGTCTCGGTGTGTTGTTGTATGGCAACTGTACTTAAGGTTGTGTCATCAGCACTTTAAGCAAGGTCTTTATTTGAACACTTATCAGTTATAATAGGAGCCCATGCCCACTGCGACCCTAAACTGTGGTAAGACAGTACAGGAAAATAATGAATACTTTTAGTTCATCAATTATTTTGTATCACTGATGGCACTCCCTTAATCACTGCACTCAGTTCAGATGATAATTATAATGGATTCGATTTATTTTGCTTTTTTCAAGGCACTCACAGTGCTCACAGTAGGTCCATTATTCTTTCACTCCTCATTCATATTTTGGTGATGTAAGCTACGTATGTTGCCACAGCTGCCCTGGGATAGACTAACGGAAGCGTGGCAGCCCCCCCGACTACTACCACAGCATTCACACACATTCATACACCAGTGGTGCCCCCACTGAAGACAAGGAGGGTTAAATGTCTTGCCCAAGGACACAATGACAGATGGCTTGGGGATTGGGATTTGAACCGCCGATCCTTCGATCATTGGCTGAGCCGCTCTACCACCCGAACCACTGCCACCCCATGTGTGAAACCATCAGAGACGGAAGTCTGATACATACTCTAATGAGAAGCCAGAACTTTCTTCTTCTCAAGGCCACAACTCATACCATACCGTACCGTATATGAAGAAAAGCTCCAGTTTTGCACAGCCTTTAAACGAGCATAAAAAATCCTTCCAGAAAAACCTAGTCTGATAGGTAATGTCTATAAAAAGACAACTATATTTCCAAAAAAACTCAAAAGCTAAGACAGACCTATTACAATTGCTGCTATCTTGCGGCACATTTTAGAATTAAATTAATTTAGGCACTGAAATTTTTCAGTACCACCGGGTCTGAAAAAAATTGTAGGGGAAACACTGTTGTGGGTGGGTGTTTTGGGGAGGACAGAGGGTATTCACCCTTAGAAACCAAAGTTTAGCTACATCCTGTTTCAATACCAGATCTAAACATCATTCAGTTTAGATGGTGGTGCTTACTTGAAGTTTGTCAGGTTGACATGAATATACTCTTTTATTTTTTTTTATTTATATTCTCTCTTATTTTTTTTTTTTTTTTTCTTTTTTTTTACCTTTTTGAATTTTGATTAAAAAATATTAAAAATCTTCCCCCCCCCAAATAACCAACTATATTATATATAATAAATTTAAAAAATATAAATAAATTTATTCAAAACAACATAAAAGAATTAAAATTCACATCTAAAATTTTAAAACTCCCACACCCCCCCCCCCCTTTTTTTTTTTTTTCTTTTTTAGATTAGAAATTTTTAGATGATGATATGAGGAATAAAAAATACTATAAAAATTTTATAAAAAGAAACTAATTTTTTAAAAACAAAAAAAAAAATAAAATAAAAATTAAAATACAATATCAAATTATTATATTAAATAGAAAACAAACCAAATCCAATAAAGAATCATTATATATGAAAATGATCTTACACCCACTCACCCTCCCTCCTTCTCCTCTGTTTTTTGATGATAGGAAGGAAAATTAATCTATTATTTGTAAATTGATATGGAAATATACCAAGCCACTTGACCTCTATTTAAGAAAAAGAAATAGATGAAATATAAAATATTATGGGCGCAAAAAAAATTATTACCCCCCCCCTTCTTTTTTTTTTTTTTTTTAAAATTTATTTTATAAATTTATTTCCATTCCCCTTTTTTTTCCCTCTCTTTTTTTTTTTTTTTCAAAATTTATTTTTTTTTTTTTTTTTTTTTTTTCTTGAAATATGTCTATAAGTTTAAAAGTTTTAAGGGGCTTAATACTTTCAAGGCACTGTATGTGAACAGCAGTATTTTGAAAAGGGAAAGTTCAATGTTTTAGCAAATTTTGCCAACTGACATTTATGCAGTATGTTCATTACTTACAGTAGAATTATCGGGCATGTTGTTTTGTGATCCGCAGGGCAGAGACATGAGCTGCTCTGTGAAAAGTTTGTTAAATGTCCTGACCAATGTCCTGACTATACCAAAACCATACCATACCATATCAAACCATACCCATAACCATATCATACCCAACCATCCTAAATACCATACCATATCATACCATACTGTACAATACCATAATCATACCATAACAATACCCATACCATACCATAACCATACCATACCATACCATACCATACCATACCATACTGTACTATACCATAATCATACCATATCCTCCCCGCCATACCATACCATACCATACCATACTGTACTATACCATAATCATACCACAGCCATACTCATACCATACCATACTGTACTATACCATAATCATACCATACAAATACCAGCCTGAGACAGAACAGAGTTCCTGTTCTGTGGAAAACATCCTGTCTTGTTCCTGTCCCTAAAAAACCACAACCAGCTGAACCAAATGACTACAGACCAGTTGCCCTGACATCTCACATCATGAAAGTCCTGGAGAGACTCTTACTGGCTTACCTCAACAAGCAAGTCAACACCTTTCAGCACCTATAACAGTTCGCATATGGTAATGGGCTTGGGGTTGAAGACGCCATCATCTTCCTGCTTCAGAGAGCCCACTCTCATCTGGACCAGTCAGGCAGCACTTTGAGGGTCATGTTCTTTGATTTTTCAAGTGCTTTTAATACTATTTAGCTGCTTTGCTATGTCAGAAGCTCCATAACTTCCAGGTGGATCTACCACAACCACCTGGATTTATGACTACCTAACAAACAGACCACAGTTTGTGAGACTGAAAGGTTGTGTGTCTGAGATGGTGATCAGCAGCACTGGAGCACCACAAGGAACTGTACTCTCACCATTCCTCTTTACACTGTACATCTCAGACTTCCAGTACAACTCTGAGTCCTGTCATCTGCAGAAATACTCTGATGACTCTGCAGTTGTGGGGTGTATCAGTGATGGACAAGCAAGCCGAGTACAGGGAACTGGTCAATCAGTTTGTGAAATGGTAACAATTAGCTCATCTTAAATACCAGCAAGACTAAAGAGATGATTGTTGACTTCAGGAGGAGCAAGAATAAGCAGCATAGTTGCCAGTACAATTACCATACCATACCATACCATACTATACTATATCATACCATACCAGACTATTCCGTACCATACCATATTATGCCATAACCATACCATACTATACAATAACCATACCCTACCGTACCATACCCTACCCAACTATACCATTATCATACCATACCATAACAAAACCATACCTTACCATATCATACCATACTATTCAATTTCAGACCATAACCATACCATACTATACCGTAACCATACCATATCATACCATAACCATACCACAATATTACCATACCATAACCATAACCATACCATACTATACCATACCATATCATAACCATACCATACTATACCAAAACCATACCATATCATAACCAAAACCATACCATCATCTACCATAACCATACCATACCATAACCATATCATATCATACCATACCATACTATAACCATATCATACCATACCATACTATACATAACCATATCTTACCATACCATACAATACCATAACCATCCCATATCATACCATACTATACCATAGCCATACCATATCATAACCATACCATACTATACCATAAGCATACCATATTATACCATACCATGCCATACTATACCATAACATATCAAACCAAACCATACTATACCATAACCATATCCTACTATACCATGCCATACCATACTATACCAAAACCATACAATTACCATACCATATCATACCATACCATACTATACTATATCATACCATACCATACCACACCATTCCATACCGTACCATATTATGCCATAACCATACCATACTATACAATAACCATACCATATCATAACCATACCATACTATACCATAACCATACCATACCATACCATATACCATATTCATACCGTACTATACTACTATGTACCATACCATAACTATACCATACCAAACTATACCATACCATATAAACCATACCATAACTATATCATATCATACCATACCATGCTATACCATAACCATACCTTACCCTAACCATACCTTACCATAACCATACAATACCATAACCATACCATATCATACCATACTATACCATATCATATCATACCATACCATATCATATCATACCATACCATACCATACTATGACCATATCATACCATACCATGCTATACATATCCATACCGTACTATACCATAGCCATACCATATCAACCTACCTACTATACCATAAACATACCATATTATACCATACCATGCCATACTATACCATAACATATCATACCAAACCATACTATACCATGCCATACCATACTATACCAAAACCATACAATTACCATACCATACCATACTATACTATATCATACCATACCACACTATTCCATACCATACCATATTATGCCATAACCATACCATACCATACAAAAACCATACCATACCATATCATACCATACTATACCATATATACCGTACTATACCATAACCATAACATACTATACCATAACCATACCATTACCATACCATACCATAACCATACCATACCATACCATACCATACCATACCCTACCAAACTATACCATTATCATACCATACCATAACCATACCTAACAAAACCATACCTTACCATATCATACCATACTATTCCATTTCAGACCATAACCATACCATACCATACTATGCCATAATCATACCATATCATACCATAACCATACCACAATATTACCATAACCATAACCATACCATACTATGCCATACCATACCATACCATAACCATACCACAATATTACCATACCATAACCATACCATATCATACCATACTATACCATACACACCATACCATAACCATACCATAACTAAACCATACCATACCATACTATACTACAGACCATACCCATACCATACCATACTATAACCATTTAATTCAGTTTTATTCAACTTTATTTGTATAGCGTCCATTCATGACAATGTCACCTCATGGCGCTTTACAGACAGAAAAAAAATAAAGATCAGATTCATAATAGCCTAGCTAAGGAAACCAACAGATTGAATCGAATCTAGACTCAACCCGCTCCAATCCCCCATCCTGAGCAAGCACGGAGTTGTGGCAACAGTGGGAAGGAAAACACCCTTTTGACAGGGAGGGAAAACCTCCGGCAGAACCCAGCTCAGATAGGGTGGCCATCTGCCTCGACCGGCTGGGGTGGAGAAGGCAGAAAGAGAGACCAACAGATACTGCAACTTTTATCCAGCCAGACCTGCTGAGAGAGGAGAACACAGTTAATGATGCAATACTGTCACAGGTTTCTACATGGAGACGCAGAGAAGAGTGGGAAAGAAAGCCCAGTGCATCATGAATGTCCCGCAGCAGTCTAAACCTATAGCAGCTTAAAGGGGGAACTCAGTAACTTTTTTACCTCAATAAATGCTTTTCGGAATCCCCGTGGGGCTAAACAAAGTGTTTACGGAGCGATTCAATGTTCCCCCCCTCCCGCCGGGGCCTCTGGCCTGCGAGCAGCTAAATGCAACTTTGCCTGCGCCGACCCGAGCAGAACTTGCGACAACAGAAACCACTGTACGGTACTCAGGTCCCCTATCTACCGAGCTGCTTCCAGCTCTGATCTGAACCAGACTACCAGCGCTAATTCAAAGAAAACATTTCTTTAGCTTCACACCACCTAAACACGGCTCCTGGCTCTCATAACCAACTCTTTGCTGGACCAGAGGATCCACGAGCTGCGCTGCCTGGGCGCCGGGTGGAAGCATCACTGCTTCAGGCTCAATAATCACTTGTCACGTCTGCAAAAAGTAAATAAAAGTTCGTATTCTTACCGGCTACTCGCCAACACCAGTGAAAAATATAATCCACGGCATAACGTCCCGTTTCAGAAGAGACAGGTCTTTGCTTTGAGCAGAGGGAGACGTGGTGCTGCTACCAACGCAGCAACGTAGCATCAACAAGCTAGAAAAAGCTTAGAAATATATCCAGGGATCAAAATAGAGGAAAGACAGGTAGAGAAGCCGTCTGTGTGCTGTGGGAGTGTAAGGGGGGTTGAACACGACAGTGAAAGGACGCCACTAGGGGAGCCCCGAGCTGAAGTTACTGAGTCTCCTTTAACTAAGGGATGGCTTAGTTAAAGGCGTCCTTCCACTAAAAACCCGTTTAACTTGCTCCTTCTGAAATACGGAGGGTTTCCCCTTGTTTACTTTCACATGCTGACTTGCTAGCGTTGCGTTCCCCCCAGTCGGCTGTGCTTCCTCATCACAGAAACAATACGAAGAAAAGAGCGAATCGGGAACAGCCTTGCACTTCTACGTCACATTGCAAATAGCGTATCCCACGTGGGGTTTCTATCTGTCCATTGGAAGGCAGGTAACCCTCCACTACACACTAGAAGTAAAGACGGCACGACTGTAGCTTCGGAGTTGAGAAGCTAATTAGCTAACTGTTTGTTAGCATGACGGAACAAACTTGTTTGTCGGCTCTATTTCCTGTCTGTAACAAAATAAGAGCGGAGGGCGGAGCTTCCTTCATACACTGATGGGAGGCAGCCAATCAGACGGAAATTCATGAGAAGGACCCGGAAAAGCTGCCGTTGGACCACAAGCCTCTCTTCTAGTATACAAATACAGCTGGATACAAAGATACCAGAAGGTTTTTTTTAAACAGAAACGATGCAGAATGCATTCAATAATAATGGAGAACACAGAAATATTAATGAAATGACCATGGAAGTACAACTTTAAGGTAGAGGTAGAGAGGGTGTCTGCTTCCCAAACCTGAATTGGTAAATGGTTCCACAATAGGGGAGCCTAAAAGCCAAACGCTCTGCCTCCCATTCTACTCTTAAAAAACCCTTGGAACTACCAGAAGACCTGCAGTTTAAGAGCGAAGTGCTCTGCTTGGAATATATGGAACTATGAGATTGCTGATATATAATAGAACTTGATCATGGGGTATATTGATACCACAATATACCATACCATACCTTACCCATACCATAACCATACCATACCATAACCATACCTTACCCATACCATAACCATACCACAATATACCATACCATACCATACTATACCATACCATAGCCATACCCATACCATACCATACCACACAACCTCCTCCTCCTACTCTTTACCATACGCATACCATAACCATACCATACTATAACCATACGCATACCATAACCATACCATACTATAACCATACCACAACCATACCTACCTTACCAAACCATACCATACTCCATATACCATACCTTAACCATACCATACTATACCATAACATACCATACCACACCATATCATACCACACCCATACCACAGTACACCACAAGAACAAAATTATACTATTGGTCTCGCAAATGCTGCTGGAGATGTCTCGCAACTTTCTTTTTATTAATATTGTTTTGGATATTCAGAGTATTTGAAACAATAATTTGTAAAGTTAGGGGTGCAAGATAATAATCAGGGTGATAACAGGTAATTATTAGGTCGTTTTGACAAGTCTGATATCATGTTGACCTGTAAGTCCAATATTCAGGGGCAGATGGGATTTTTAAATTAACTAGGGGCAGGAATTGTGTAAAAATACACATGCATGTCCAGTCTTTTAATACTAATGGGTAATGAAGCGTTATAAACTAAAAAGAATGATAACAGGTAATTATTAGGTCGTTTTGACAAGTCTGATATCATGTTGACCTGTAAGTCCAATATTCAGGGGCAGATGGGATTTTTAAATTAACTAGGGGCAGGAATTGTGTAAAAATACACATGCACAGTCTTTTAATACTAATGGGTAATGAAGCGTTATAAACTAAAAAGAATGAGCCCACCTGCGTCTTTACGTTGCCTTGAACAGGCTGTATGCTGCATAATGCGCTGCAATTCAGTGGCCGAATTTCCCATGCAGTCCTGCGTATGCAACATCATTGACGATGCATACGCTCCCCCGACAGTTTTGATAGGAGACGTCGCGGTGGATTCAAACATTAAGGGACAGTTATGGAATCTTCTGCTGTCAGCTAACGATCCAGATCTACTGAAAGACACTATAACATGGCACTTTGAAGAAAAAGACTTGATCAGCGTAGTAAACAGTGTTACAGCACCAGTTTGTGCACGCTTCCATGTCGGCTTGGCTGGTGGCTGCAGTTACCCGCAGCACCAGTTGGGTCTCTCGGGAGTCTCATTTCTTCGTCCTGCACTAGATCCTAGATCTGAAAGAAAGCTGCTGCTTCACAGGGGAGATGCCAAACTGCTTTCAAACCACTTTTCCTTCTTATCTTAGACACCACTTACCCCCCACAGTTGGAGTTTTTGAGATCGAACGTGCAGAAGTTGAAAGTCCCAGTTTTAAGCTTGAAAAGTCGTTTTGGTTTTGTGAATAGTTTTGATGTCATGATTGGGTATGTATGTGTGTTGTCAGTTATCAGTTTCTGTCTTTAGGAGCTGAAATTTATCAGTTAGCGGTATCGATTTTTAAGAAAGGTTGCCGTTTATCCCTAGGAAAAATAAATGCATTTTGAAGACACTGTTAAGAATGAGAATAAATAAATTGCTAATCATACATAAAATTATGTTGTTTCGAGTAAATTCTTGACGCTACCCACTCAGGACACTTGTATTACATTGGACGAGCAGTATGGAGGAATATTGACAAGTTTTTGTGGACTTTTATGGACCTTTTTGGCTTGGTCCTCTGCGAACTCCAGTATATGAAAGTTGGGGGGAAACGAGAAGCCTTCCTGATCGCCGGCTGCATTTGAGATATTAAAAAAGTGCTCCAGAGTCTTGTTCACCATGAGGGGAAGTGGAAAATAAAGTTACATCATTCTGTGGGTGAACTATTCCTTTAAACTTATTAAAACCTATCTCTATTTCACTTTAAAAAACTAATTAGCTTATTCCATGTCCCTGTCATGATATGTGCATAAGACACTCGGTGGTGACACAGAGCAGTAAATAAAAATGTCATTGCTGAGGCGCAACATGCTTGAGTGTCTGCTCCCTAAAACACCCACATCCAAACATGTTGTCAGAAGTTACGTAATAGAAATAAAAGATGAAGATAAATCATGGAAGGCCTTAAACCACCATCTGGACTGGATGTTCTTCACGGAAACATGGCAGAACACAGGAGGGAATTTCAGCAACGTTTCGAGCTGTACTTAGCCGTGACCGGAGGAGCTCACAAACCAGCCAGGGTACAGTCCTCATTGTTTTTGCATGTCGCAGAGGAAGAGGCACTTTAAATGGATCAGTGACGAGCTCGGCACCAGTCTGCTACTGACCCATTAGTGTGAATCAGCTGTGTTTCAACTGGGCAACATGGAAGGTCTTCAGGACAGCGTGCCTAGAGGTCCAGGGTTGGGAGTCACTGCTGTAAAGCACTTAGAGTTAAGTCATGTGTGAGAAGTGCCATGTAAATAAGTTGATCAGTTGATCGGTTCGAGCTGATCAGCAGTTGGTTGAACCTAATACCTTGTTAAGTGTTACTCAGAGTCATGGTTTCCTGTTTTCAGGTATGGTCCCAACATTCTGCTGAACAGCCTGAAATCCTACAACCGACCCTCGGTGTGGCAGTGCCTGGGTGACGGAGACAAAACCCTCCAGGCTGGAGCCCCGGCTGCTCTCCGAGACTTCGACAACAGCATTGTTAGTGGCTTCCAGTTGGCAACTCTGTCAGGGCCTATGTGTGAGGAGCCACTGATGGGAGTTTGCTTCTCTATTGAGAGGTGGGATGTTCAGTCTTCAGCCACACCACTACATCAGGATGCCACAAAAGAGGACTCAGTGTCCACCGAGGCATTATCACACACCAGAAGCAGTGAGGACTTGGAGGAAAGGACTATCCAAGCAGAGCAGAGAGCAGAGGCACCCGCAGACTGCTATGGACCAGTGTCTGGCCAGCTGATAGCGGCTATGAAGGAGGCCTGTCGTCACGCATTCCAAGCCCAGCCACAAAGACTCATGGCAGCCATGTATACTTGTGAGATCATGGCCACCGCAGAAGTCCTGGGTAAGAAAGGAACCTTCATTCTCTACCGTATATCACAATCCAGTTCAGGGTGGCAGGGTGCTGGAGCCCGAGGTCCACCCTAGACAGGTTGTCAGTCCATTGCAGGGCCAAAACATAACCACAAACACCTCAGGAGAATTTAGAGGAACCAGGTAACCAAATATGCATGATTTATAGCAGTGGGATGAAGCCAGAATACCCGCAGAGAACACGTGCACACACGTGTGCACCGTTTACAGCCCTCCCCAGCTGGGACGCAAACATTCTGCTGTGAGGCTAGCCACCTTTGCCCTAAAAAGAAAGGCGTACTTAGGCTCCAGCACCAAAGGTTGTGCAAAGACTTGACCTCTTGTACAGGGTTCCTACACAGGAAAGTATGGAAAATTATAGAATTCTGTTTATTAACTCACTGGCTGCCATTCACGTGTAAACACGTTAATTCAAATACAAACGTTAACTGCCAATCACGCACCAAACAGTACTGGATGAGTAGAAGGAGGGAGTGACAGATGGAAAAAGACGTTTCTGCCAAATGTTATGTTATGAAACAAACTTCTTGTGGCTTATTTAGCTAGTGAATAATTATTTTGCCACCAAAACTCTTTTCTCAGTGTTGTATTTGTTGTTTCATAGAAGTAAACAGCTGTTCAGATGATGAAGGTGTTACTAAAGTAAAAAAATATTGGCATCAAAGACACTTTTCCACTTGAAGCGCACTGCAGCATTTAAAGCTCGTTTTCTCAGCTTTTTGGTCAGAAACAGGCATTTTTGCTTTAACAAAGCCATGTTCTACTGCAGATTACTAAAGAATGGAAAAAGCTAGAAACAAATGTTTTTTTTCTGATTAAAAAAAAGAGTCTAAGCTTTCCTTTGGTACATTCAGTGTTTTCATAAGCATAGTCACAATATTCTGTGGATCTCCAAAAATCAGTGAAAATGCTTAAAAATCCTGGCAATAGGGGATTATCACGCTTCCGTGTTCCGAACTTCTGGTTTGAAACACTTAGAGGGCCCACTTCCGGCCCAGTTCAATGTCCCTACTTTACTTCATAGATAACGTGAATAAACGCCAACCCTACTGAAATTTTCACGTATTCCAGACTGAAATGATACTAAGGAAGAAGTGGATCAAAGCGATCGATTCGCGGCGGTGAAGGGCCGAACTTTATAATAAAACACACGTTTGTTTGTCGCTGGTGGGGCACAACACCGGCACTTCACAGCATGCTAGCATTAGCCAGCTAGCGTTTACTGACGTGCTTAACATTGTGCGTCTTAAAACACACAAACATCTGAAAATCGGGTCTGTACCTCCCCGTTTCCAGTGGAACAACTGGGGACTGCCAAAAAAAGGAGACGCTTTCAGATGCTTGTGTGTTTTCAGCCGCACAAAGTTAGGCACGTTATCAAGCTGGCTAATGCTAACCTGCTAACAGTAGTCCGCTAGCTACTACTCTGTTAAACTTTGTTAATCGGATAAACGCCAATGCCAAGTTTTCATTCCAGACTGAGTGATGCTAAGGAAGAAGTGGATTAAAACAACCGAATCGCCGCGGTGAAGGACCGGACTTTATAATAAAACGACACACGTTTGTTTGTGGCCGGCAGACTGCGCAGTCGTGTTAGCAGGTTAGCATTAGCCAGCTCGATGACGTGCCTTTTTTTTTTTTTTTTTTTTTTTTTTTTTTTTTTTTTTTTTTTTTTTTATAGTTTTTTTTTTAAAATATTCGTTTTAATTTTAATAAATTAAATATTTTTTTTTTTTTTTTTCTTAGCTTTTTTTATTTAAATATTTATATTAATTTTCATTATTATAAAAATGGGGGGGGGGGGGGGGTGGGGGGGGGGGGGGGGGAGAGGGGGAAAAGAAAAAAAAAAAAATAAAAACCGGGGGGGTTCTTTTCTTTTTTCCCCCGGCGGACTCGGCCGGGGCCTCCTGGGGGGGGGTAACTCTGGTCCACCCCTCTTCCCCCCTTTGGGGGGGGACAAGGCCTCCACTCCACAATAACACACATCAATGGGGGTGGGAAGGAAACTACCGCATACTAACCCTCTCCCAATATAAAAATTAGGGTTAGGCGCCTCGGGGATCAGCTTCTGGGGGGGGGTGGGGGGGGGCGCGCCCCCAGGGGGGGAGGGAAAAAGAAAGAAAGGGGGGGGGGGGGGGTGAGAGAGGGGGGGAGGGGGAGGGGAGGGGGGAAGGGGGGGGGGGGGGGGAGGGGGGGGGGGGGGGGGGGGGGGGGGGGTGGGGGGGGGGGGTGGGGGGGAGGGGGGGGGGGGGGGGGGGGGGGGGGGGGGGGAGAGGGGGGGGGGAGGGGGGGGGAGGTGGGGTGGGGGGGGGGGCGGATGTAGGTGGGGGGGGGGGTGTTTGGTTGGGGGGGGGGGAGGGGATCTTGTGTTGCTGGTTGTGCGGTGGGGGGTCACTGGGGGGGGGGGGGGGGGGGGGGGGCCGGGAGGGGTTGGGGGGGGCCCCGGGCGCTGGGGGCCCGGTTTTCCCCGGGGGGGGGGCTCTGCGCCCCCGCCCGGGGGGGCGCTGTGCCGGTCCTGGGCTGCTCCGGGGCGGCTTTTCCGGGGGTCCTTGGGGGGGGGGTCTGGGGGGGGCGGGGTCCCAGGGGCCCATATCTCACCTTATTGACTGACTCTCTGGAATTCTTCTTTTCTTTCCAAGGTCCCTCTTCTCTTCTCCTTGTTCCCCTTTTTGTTAGTAAACACATCTCGGTTTTTTTCAACGTGTGGATAAGAAAGTGAAAGTATTTTTTTTTTTTCTCTCTTTCTTTTTCTTCTTCTTCTCTCTTCTCTCTCTTCTATTATCCCCTTTCTTTTTCTTCTCTTTAACAAAGAAAAAATAAGAAAAAATAAATATATATAATAGTTTATCTAAAACCCAATAAAAAATTCCTCCTTTACGAAAAAAAAGAAAAAAAAAAAAAAAAAAAAAAAAAAAAAAAATAAATAAAAAAATACTCTGTATTACTTTTTTCTTTTTTATTTCATAACCCACACAATTCACTACCCCATTCTAACTTCTTCTTTGCCTCTTTCCCATTATCATTTCTCTAGTTTTTTATTTTATTTTTTCATATTTTCCTGACATTTTCTCCGATTTTTTTTATGTCCATTGATAAACTTACGAATACACGTAATTAATATAGCTATTTTATACTACATTTTTTAAGATTTTAAAAAGTTTTATTAATTTTAAAGTTTTTCTTTAGTTATCTCTATACAATTTAAAATATAACAAAATAACCAAAAATTGAAATGACTTTACTAGAATATTAATAAATAAAAGATAACACTATTCCCTAGCTGTAAATACACATACCCATTTTACTACTATATTTCATCTTATTTTTTTGATTATTTTTATATTTTTAATTAAGTAATTTTGAATTTTCTTTATTATTTTATTTTTCTTTTTATTTTTTTTTTATCTATTTTTATATTTTATTATTTATTTTATTTTTTTTTTTTATTTTTTTATTCCCTTTTTTTTTTTTTTTTCTTTTCTATAAATCATCAGTATATAAAAATGAATAAAAACTCCAGTGAATTCCAGCCAGTTTTCTTTTAATACTTTATCTATTCACTTTTCAGCAATAAACACATAGAAACAACCACATAGAGAGAAAAAAAACATTGCCAGTGCCAAGGTAAACACACATTTGCGGAGCCAGATAGGTATAGACAGTCCATTCACTGTAGCTAGAGACAGTCCAGGACATTTTCCACAGATCAGTCCTTTGAAGTTCCCGGATGAGTCCTCTGCATTTTAAAATGATCAATAAATGGTCCCCAGATTTTTGTAAGTTTTTTTTTTTTTTATAAGTTTCTCATTATTTGGGGGAGTGGCTAGCCCAGTGGTGGCGTCGTGGGCTTGGGCGCGGAGGACCCGGGTTCGATTCCCCGACACGACTCCTGGGTGAACCACTGTGGACCCCTGAGCAAGGTCCTTAACCCCCCACCAGCTGCTCCCAGGGAGCTTTAAGTAGCAGCCCACTGCTCTCTGATACTCACAGTACAGAGATGGGTAATGCAGAGCCCTAATTCCCCCTCTGGGATCTTACCAGTATAGCAAACAAAAAACAAAAAAAAATTATTGTCAGTTAAATCATGTCCAGTCTCTTCCAGGTATAGACAGGACATGATGTCATTCATCCAGTGTTGGAAACTGGGAGGAGTAGCCGACTTCCATTCCCTTAATATGAGCCTCCCTGCAACAACCATGCAAACATAAGCTTGCTGAGTTTCCTTAGAACAAGACGAGGTTTGATCCCAACATCCAAGAATTGCTGTGAGAGCATCAGGCATTATTGTTTCCTCATATATCACAGTACGGTTTGAAAATATCTGACCAATAATCATCAAGCATGGGACAGAAAAAAACAAATAGCCTAAAGTACCAACACTCACTCTACATCTCTCAGATGAGGGTGAGATTGAAGGAAAGATTCAATGTAATTTGGTTTCAGAATAGTGCAAACGATGAATGACCTTGAACTGAACAAGCTGAAGTCTGGCATTTACTGAGCATAGTTTTTTTCCATGTAAGGCTTTCTCCCTTCGATCGTCCGAGAACAGCCAGTTTTCTTTTAACCTAGAAAGTGTTGGCTTTGAGCTGTGGACATGAGCGCGATGCAGGCGAGTAAATTAATGTTAATGATCCGTGTTTAGGCGGATCTCAGTATCAGGAGATGGACTTGCAGGACTTCTTCCTGAACGAGGCGAACGGGAGAAGCACATAAAAACTGTGTACTCGTTATCTGAGACGTTAGTTAAAGGGGAACTTCGGACCTATTTTCCAGCATGAAATACGTTCATTTCCTCCCCCAGACAGTTTTGGTGTAACTTGAATTCCTTCAGGAGATATTTAGATCCACTCCAGATCAGCGTGTCCGATATAATGGCAGTGATGGGCAGTGTTGGGAACATTACTTTAAAAAAGTAATTAATTATAGTTACTAATTACTTCTACAAAAAAGTAATGGCGTTAGTAACTGAGTTACAGCTTTATAAAAATAACTAATTACTTGGAAAAGTCATTTTTCCGTTACTTTTTAATGTTCCTTTAGATGTAATTTTAAATTAATCTCAATTAACCTATTAAATTAATCTTTATGTTGAATTAATATAAAAGTGAATATCAGATCTGACTAATGAATGAAATCAATGGAAACTATACAGAATAAATTACTAACAGCAAAATCACGGACACTCAGACTGATGGATGTTGTGGCTCCGCCTCCTCCTCAGGAGCTTCATGTGGTTTTAACGTCAAACACACGAAGAAACACGAACTAATCAACGTTTCTCATCATGTTCGTGTTTTTTTTTTTTTATTTATCTCTGAAGGAAACTGATGTTTGTGATGATTCCAGTTTATAATTCTCCCCGTCGTGCGCACGTATGTTCGGCTGCGCAGATTGACTGGGGTTTGCAATGACAGTCCTTCATCATCATTATCATCATCATCACTGTTTCTGTACCGCTCCGGTCAGATGAAGACAGATCCAATGTGCAGAACTCGTGTATCTTTAGTATAAACTATGAACTGAATTCGGGTCATGGGTGACAGAAATAATTCAGGGAAACGTGTTACTGGAACTATGACGCTGTTTTCTTCTTAAACTGGACGTAATCGCTGCGTCTGGCAGGTTGGTGACGCCGTATTCCCTGTACAGGTCCGCAGGTCTCACAGCAACCTTTTTACTCAAACATGCGTGTGTGGAGAGGCGCGTGTCTGCAGCCCTGCAGACCGCAGGTTACTGCTGAGTGTATGGACGAGTGTCTCCAGGTATTTGCGTATCACTCCGCCTCCTCTCTGCGAGAGCAGCAGCACAATATAGTCCCAACAAATGTGAAACTTCTGTTCACGAGGAATAAAAATGAATCTCACATAACAATAGTAACGCGCTGTCAGTGAAGGCCGGTAACGGTAACGGTGTTGTGATGACAGACTTAGTAATTAGTTAGATTAACCCGTTACTGAAAAAGTAGTGCCGTTAGTAACGGCGTTTATTTGTAACGCCGTTATTCCCATCACTGGTGATGGGGCAACCGCGTGCAGCCTCTAAATAATCATTATCTGCCACAAACTCCTTCATTTCACCAATGTTTTGTTACGAATCATTAGTCGGACCCCCCCTGTGAGCTCGAAGCGGCTTTGTTGTGGTGATTCGTCCTTATTTACAGACTTTTTTACTGCGCTGGCTTTGATGACGTCACTATTATGCGACACCATAACAAGTAAATGTCTGTGAACCACATAAAAATACACAACCTATGTAGCATGCCATCAGATTAGTGATTTCAGGCCAGCCAATTTGGGGGGGGGAACTGACTCCAGTTCCTATACTGGAGTCAGTGGTACACCTTTAGATGCAGGAATCTCATTTCATCCTTAAAATCCTCATATCCTGGATGTTTTTATCTCGGCCGTTACGTTTGAAACCCCCCCCCATCAATTACATTTGGCTAATAACCAGCCTGAGCATGAAAAGGCCTGCTTAGGCTAGAATGTGAGGGTTGGATCCAGAATACTTCTATAATAATAATAATAATAATAAATTCTTTATTAACTCCAATCAGGAAATTTGTTCTCTGCATGAACCCATCTCCGGTTGAACCTGAGAGCAGCCAATTACAGCACCCGGGGAGCAGTTGGTGGGGGCTAAGGGCCTTGCTCAAGGGTACATGGTGGTTCACCTGAGTGCCGCGTCGAGGACTGGAACTCGTCTACCGCGCCAAAGCCGCGGTAGACTACCCGCCCCCCCTCCTCTAATGATGATCATTGGAATCCTAATGTTTTGGGAACATGTGATCTGGTTGTGTGTAGGATGTGTCCCAGCTTGTGTGTTTGTGTGTGTCTTCCACCAGGCAGGGTTTATGGTGTGCTGGGGAAGCGAGAGGGCCGCGTCCTCCATGAAGAGATGAAGGAGGGGACGGATATGTTCACCATCAAGGCTGTTCTGCCCGTTGCTGAGAGCTTTGGATTTGCAGACGAGATCCGTAAAAGGACGAGCGGACTGGCCAGTCCCCAGCTGTTCTTCAGCCACTGGGAGGTGATTACGCAATGAATACATGAAAAATACTTCATCCCCTGATGGAAGTTATAATCTTGTAGTTATGTAATTATAAATTATTGATAAGTTGATAAGGCGATGTACTCGAAGCTTTTGACTGAACGCACTGGCTGTGTCGTGCAGAGGATGTGAAGAACCGTTCAGCAGCATTCTGAAACACATTTAACACCTCAGGAAATACACAACCGTCATTACATCAGTAACATCCAATAAACAGGAACAGATTCTGAAGTCTGTATCTGTATCATTATTTTGTTACGAAATCTCATGAGATTTCACAACATACTGTGAGATTTCGTAGCAGAACGATGAAATATTACGGTATTTCGTGAAATCTCATGAGATTTCGTAAAAAAAAAAAAAAGATATCTTGCGAGATTTCATTAGTAAAATAGATCAATACTGCAATTCTAAATATAGATACGGTATCGGCATATGAAAATATTGCGATACTTCAGTGTACCGATATTTTTGCCCACCCCTATTAAAAACCAGCAACTATCTTTAATTACTTGGATCTAACAAACATTTCTAACTAGTGTTTTGTCAGTTCCATCACTGCACTGGAGCTATACCTTTACGCTAAACATGTTTCAATACTAAAAAACAGTGTTTGATATGAAATGAAACTTTCAGGCAAGTGAGGGTAAAAATACCGCGATATATCGTATATCGTCATCTAAAATAAACATATCATGATATGATATTTGGTCCATATCGCGCAGCCCTAACTCGTGCTGCAACAGTTTAAGGTAAACTGTTTGCAGAAATGCAGGAAATACGCAGTGACCGGCAGATTGGTCTTTCAGTCAAACAGCTGGTCCGTCGTCCTCGATTCACTCGAATCGAGAATTTGAGTAAATCTGGTGTCGGCTCCAGTCGACGTTTACAAAAAGGAAAAAAAAGTTCACTCCAATCAACTAGTTTATCCCAACAGAACACTACGCCTGTAGCTCTGTCATTGGCTGGATCTCCACCCAGAAACGTCCCGAACACACCAGAACAGAGAAAAGACGAAGTACGATCAGGGGAGGGGGGTTGCAAACAAAACTCACCGCCACATGAAAGCAGAGGCCCAAAGGTGCGGATTAAGCTGGATTTCACTCACACAAGTCCAGCGTTTATTTGGGGATTGAACTTCAACCGGGTCGTCCACCCAGGTTGAGGTTCCTGGTTGTAGTGGAAGTCTGAACACAGCCAGACTCGACCTTTGACGTTTACATCTCAGACTTTCTGTCCAGAGCCAAAGACGCGGTCGCTCCGATCACGGTCACTGCCGGTCTCATGTGACTTCAGCCTCCTCACCACCAAACCTTCACATTCACACCATCATCAGGAGCAAAGCTTTCCAATTTTACAACATAAACTAGGGATGCACCAAAAATTCAGCCACTGAAGGTTTTCAGCCGAAAACGACCCAAAAGTGCATTTTCAGTTTTCAGCCAAAAGACGTAAATCACCGAAACAACACGGCCGAAACTTGAGATGACGCAGCTAACAGCATCCAGCATCCAGCACGCGACTTCTGCATGTCGTGTTTTTATGTGAGAACAGATTTAAATTCAGTCTTTCAGCTTCAGTCAGTTATCAGCCTGGATATTAGTATTTGTTGTAGTAGTACTACAGGGAAAAATTTAAAAGGCATTATGTAATATACTTGAGTGGGGTCAAACTAAATATTTTATTTCAAATTTTAGTTTATATTGTGCATTGCTGTAATGTCAGTGGTAAATAAATATTTTGATGCTTCTGTTACTGATTTATTGCAATGCTGTGATTTCAGTGAGGTTAGTACACATGGTAGCCTAAAATGCTACGGTTCTAATAACTGGCATAATTTCTGTCGGTGTTTCGGTTTTCAGCCTTGGTTTGCTGAAACCAAAATCTGCAGCACGCCTGATCACTAGGACCCCAATTTCTCATCATATCACTCCCATCCTGCAACATCTCCACTGGCCCCCCATCAAACAAAGAATCGTCTTCAAACTCCTCCTCACTACTTTCAAGGCCCTCCATAACATGGCTCCATCTTCCATCTCTGATCTCCTTCACGTTAACAGCCCTACCCGCTCCCCACCATCCTCCCACACCTTCCAGCTCTCCGTCCCCCCGGCCCGTCTGGTCTCAATGGGGAACCGGGCATTTAGTTGCTCTGCCCCCCATCTCTGGAATTCCGTCCCTCCTGATCTCCGTACTCTGGACTCCTTCCCTCTTTTCAAATCCAGACTCAAAACCTTCCTGTTCAGACAGTCTCATTCCACCTAAGTCCATATGCATCACTCCAATATTGTTTTTTTTTTTTTTGTTTGTTTTTAATTCTCTCTCCCTATTTTACTTCCTGTTGTTTTGTTTTCTGTGGTACCTTTAATGGTTGCGTTTTTACTGTTTTTAGCTTCCTGTTTTTAATGTTTTATCTGCCTGTTCAGTGTCCTTGGGTGTTTTGAAAAGGCGCTTTCAAATAAAATGTATGATTATTATTATTATTTGCTCATTTTTTGGTTTTGGTTTTGGTCAAGAATTTTCATTTCAGTGCATCCCTAATATAAACCTACTTCCCCTTCTGGACCAGTAAAGAACAGTTCTGCTCCGTTCACTGACAAATCTCCCACAAGTCCTCTATGACTAAACATGTTTCTAAGAAGAAGGGTGTTATTGTCGGATAACGCACATGTACAACAACCTGCAACGTTCAGTTTTATCCAAATCTGGATTTTTTTGTGCACCCCTGTGCCCCCACCCCCCACCAAAACCCCCAACCTTTAAATGCTAGGTGTGTGTATGATTTGTTTTGTGCTGTTTCTGTTGTAGGTGATCAGCAGTGATCCATACTGGGTTCCCACCACAGAAGAAGAATACCTGCACTTTGGGGGAGAAGGCAGACTCTGTCATCCAGGCCCTGAAGTACATGAACGCCGTCCGCAGACGGAAAGGTCTGTATGTGGACGAGAAGATCGTGGAGCACGCCGAGAAGCAGAGGACGCTCAGCAAGAACAAGTAGACAGCAAAACAGCCGGGACTGCTGGCATCTGGACACTGGCACACTTTCTGCAAAGTGAAAGTCTTTTATGAATATATGTAGTATATATAAAGATTTAAATTTACAATCTCTGCAATCTCTGATATGTGGTTGAATTATTGTTTTAAGGGGATTTATTCAACTGAATAAAGTTGCAGTTTTGATTTGAAAAATCTCCAGATGCATCACAGTCTAGGCTCAGTGTCTTCTGGCTTTTTCTGAGTCTGATTTGAAATATTTTTAAAGTGCAGATACCAACAGATATTTGTATTACCATTCCTTTATCATATTGTGAGTGAGACTGATACCAAAGTGCTGAATAAACTAAAGAAGACCAGATTTGTTTCCCTGATTTGGAATCTTTTCCCAGTTTAAGCTTCCATCCCACAGACGTCATGAGCATAGAGGAAGTCAACATAAGCAGGGGGCAACTCTGGTCCTCGAGGGGCTGGCAATTAACTGGTTTTAGGTAGACCAGTAAAGACCCTGTTCCGGTAATCAAGATGAATGATGGACTAGTTTCCCAGGTCCTGCTGAGACATCAGTCTTTTTATCCTTAATATGTTCTTCAGGTGATAGTCGGCTGGTTTGGTGATTGCCTTAATATGGTTTTCAAAGTTTAAGTCCAAGTCCATCACTACAGCTGGTTTCTGGTCTGGTTGGTGGTTTTTAGGTCCGAGTTCATCCCTACAGCCAGATTTCTGGTCTGGTTGATGGTTTTTAGGTCCAGGTCCTTTACTACACCCAGATTTCTGGTCTGGTTGGTGGTTTTTAGGTCTGAGTTCATCCCTACAGCCAGATTTCTGGTCTGGTTGATGGTTTTTAGGTCTGAGTCCTTTACTACACCCAGATTTCTGGTCTGGTTGGTGGTTTTTAGGTCTGAGTTCATCCCTTCAGCCAGATTTCTGGTCTGGTTCGTGGTTTTTAGGTCTGAGTCCTTTGCTACATCCAGATTTCTGGTCTGGTTGATGGTTTTTAGGTCTGAGTTCATCCCTACAGCCAGATTTCTGGTCTGGTTGATGGTTTTTAGGTCTGAGTCCATCGCTACAGCCAGATTTCTGGTCTGGTTGATGGTTTTTAGGTCTGAGTTCATCCCTACAGCCAGATTTCTGGTCTGGTTGATGGTTTTTAGGTCTGAGTTCATCCCTACAGCCAGATTTCTGGTCTGGTTGATGGTTTTTAGGTCTGAGTCCATCCTTACAGCCAGATTTCTGGTCTGGTTGATGGTTTTAGGTCTGAGTCCATCCTTACAGCCAGATTTCTGGTCTGGTTGATGGTGTTTAGGTCCGAGTCCATCCTTACAGCCAGATTTCTGGTCTGGTTGATGGTGTTTAGGTCCGAGTCCATCCTTACAGCCAGATTTCTGGTCTGGTTGATGGTTTTTAGGTCTGAGTCCATCACTACAGCCAGATTTCTGGTCTGGTTGGTGGTTTCTAGGTCTCAGTCTATCCCTACAGCCAGATTTCTGTCCTTGTTGGTCAGTTTTTTGTCCGATTCTATCCCTACACCCAGATTTCTGGCCTGGTTGATGGTTTTTAGGTTTGAGTCCATCCCTACAGCCATTTGTCAAGATACTTCCTGCCAGATTTCATAGTTGTGTGACTGTTTATGCCATTATAGTACCTAAATATTAGCATTAACATAATTTTGCCATTAAAATGTCCCCAGAAAGTGTTTTTGTCACCCGGTAGCTGTCCAGCAGCTATCGGACCGGGTTGTCCACCAGGTTGTGTCCTTGAAGGTCCTAGAGATGATTCTGCCGTCAGACCTGTTAGAACGCTCCGGGTCTGTTTGACAGAAAACTGGGATTTGGCCTTCTGGGTACATGGAGAAATTGGAGATAGGGCTGTCCCGATCTGATACCAGCATCGGGTATCGGGCCAATATTGGTTTAAAAATGTGGATCAGATCGGAATGCGTCAAAATTTGCCGATCCAGGAAATCCATTCCAGCTCTCCATTCAGGTATGTTCTTCCTGACTGCATCTTATTTTATTTGAAATTAATTAAGTATGTCTGTAAGTTTCAAATTCATCATACGGACTGGTAAATAATAAACAGGTTTGTTTTTCCTCACACTTCCTGTTATGAATTTATTTCAGCAACCTGTTAAACCAGGTTTTTTGGGGGCTCTAGTGGCCTTCATATGACAGTATATTGACAGGAAAGTGGGCAGAGAGAGTAGGGAACGACATGCAGCGAAGGGACTTGAAGTTGAGCCTGGGCTGACTGGAGCTGTAGCTTCTGTTCATTTGGAAGCTGCACAACCAACTGAGCTAAACACCACCCCAGGTTTTACAGTTAAGGTTCCCCAAAACAGACATACCTGACATTAACCTAATAAAATTAATTCTCACGTCAGTATGCAGAATCTTTGGTTTTACACAGCTATCAGTATCGGGCATCGGCCAGTACTCGACTTGTGGAATTGGTATCGATATCTGAAGTGAAAAAGTGGGATCAGGACAGCTCCAATTGGAGACGTGGTTATTTCCTGAACGGTTATAAAAAAAAATGCCACATTTAAGAAAGTCATCTCCAGATTATTTGTGGCCCTTCAGGCTTTGCCAGGAGATCATAATGGAAACTAAGAGTAAGAGGGAAATGGAGGAAAGACTATCAGAGAAATGGGAATCAATCTGCACACAGCAGTGGAAACAACAAGCTCACCCTCATGGAGACTCTTCAGCTGGAAATCAGGTTTTTCTGTTGCCCATCCCAAAAGAACTGCTGGAGGTGTGATGGAGGTAATGCGGCTTTAAGCTTGTTACATTCTCCACGAGAAGCAAGAACTTTGTTCTTGCCCGTGAGGCTGCAAGAACAAGAAAAATGTTCATTTTCGTCAAGTCATTTCATACTCCATAAGAAGCTCTGCAACCGGGGGAGGGGGAGGGCCACTGTGTTCACCCACTGATTGTACATTTACAGTAAACTTCCTCCGTGGCAGGACGGAGTTGAGCACGCAGTGGTGTCCGTGCATTTAAATGCCACGTGTAGTTTACATTTTCTTAATTCCTCACCACCTCCATCAGCTGTTTATTAAAACCATCTGTTCAACGTCGCATTTGCAGAAATGAGGAGGTGACAGCTCTATGCTTCAAGCGTCTGTGTTAACCCCGCCCCCCTCAAATGTCCGACCAATAACACAATACTTCTCAGAGCTCCCCGAGAAGAAAGTTCTGGGGTCTCATTAAACGTTGCGTCCGTACAGAACGGGGCCTGAAACTGGTATACGCCCGTTTCAACGCAAAAGTTGTGATTTATAAGAAGCAAGCTTGACGGGAGAATGTACGTCTCTCACGATAACTCAGGAACTCTGACCTATGCTACGCTGATTCTAGTCTCTCACGTTAACACTGACCCATGCTACGCTGATTCTGGTCTCTCACGTTAACTCTGAGCCATGCTACGCTGATTCTAGTCTCTCACGTTAACACTGACCCATGCTACGCTGATTCTGGTCTCTCACGTTAACTCTGAGCCATGCTACGCTGACTTCTAGTCTCTCACGTTAACACTGACCCATGCTACGCTGATTCTGGTCTCTCACGTTAACTCTGAGCCATGCTACGCTGATTCTAGTCTCTCACGTTAACACTGACCCATGCTACGCTGATTCTGGTCTCTCACGTTAACTCTGAGCCATGCTACGCTGATTCTAGTCTCTCACGTTAACACTGACCCATGCTACGCTGATTCTGGTCTCTCACGTTAACTCTGAGCCATGCTACGCTGATTCTAGTCTCTCACGTTAACACTGACCCATGCTACGCTGATTCTGGTCTCTCACGTTAACTCTGAGCCATGCTACGCTGATTCTAGTCTCTCACGTTAACACTGACCCATGCTACGCTGATTCTGGTCTCTCACGTTAACTCTGAGCCATGCTACGCTGATTCTAGTCTCTCACGTTAACACTGACCCATGCTACGCTGATTCTGGTCTCTCACGTTAACTCTGAGCCATGCTACGCTGATTCTAGTCTCTCACGTTAACACTGACCCATGCTACGCTGATTCTGGTCTCTCACGTTAACTCTGAGCCATGCTACGCTGGTTCTGGTCTCTCACATTAACTCTGACCCATGCTAAGCTGGTTCTGGTCTCTCACATTAACTCTGACCCATGCTAAGCTGGTTCTGGTCTCTCACGTTAACTCTGACCCATGCTACGCTGGTTCTGGTCTCTCACGTTAACTCTGAGCCATGCTAAGCTGGTTCTGGTTTCTCACGTTAACTCTGACCCATGCTACGCTGGTTCTGGTCTCTCACATTAACTCTGACCCATGCTAAGCTGGTTCTGGTCTCTCACATTAACTCTGACCCATGCTAAGCTGGTTCTGGTCTCTCACGTTAACTCTGACCCATGCTACGCTGGTTCTGGTCTCTCACATTAACTCTGACCCATGCTACGCTGATTCTGGTCTCTCACATTAACTCTGACCCATGCTACGCTGATTCTGGTCTCTCACATTAACTCTGAGCCATGCTAAGCTGGTTCTGGTCTCTCACGTTAACATTGACCCATGCTACGCTGATTCTGGTCTCTCACGTTAACACTGACCCATGCTACGCTGGTTCTGGTCTCTCACCTTAACTCTGACCCATGCTACTCTGGTTCTGGTCTCTCACGTTAACTCTGACCCATACTAGGCCGGTTCTGCCGGTTCTGCATTTTTTCTCCTAAATCCTAAACTTCAACTATGGATCTGGACGGCGGGTCTCTCATCACAACGGATAATATTTTTTTACCCAGAGACAAGGTGCAGGGGGGGCATCTTGTCCGGACGGGACGGTCCCAGCAGGTCACACTGAATACCTGTACATGTTTGGATTTATGATAACTGGGTTCCTGCTGATTGGAGCTGTCGGGTACCTGGTTCATGGGGAAACTCTGAAGGTGACGGCAGCTGTGGGCAGGCGGCCGTCCGAGCTGTTTCTCCGAGCTACCAACACTCAGACTCAAACTTTGTGCACGTTGACTCGCGTGGATGCCCTGTGGGGCAAACTGGGGACGATGTCTGACAGCATAAAGGATGTTGGGTTCCACCTGGAGCAGTTGGAGACTTGGATTGGGGGTAATTAACACAAATGTGGCTGATTTGGTCGCCTCTGAGACCTGCTGAAGACTTTACAGGCAGACGGAAACATGCCTCCGCCTGGACCCAAACTATCTCCTTATCTCAATCTGGTCTCCGGGAGCGGCCTTGCAGCTGCTTCAACTCCCACATGTCCTTGGAGAAACTGCAGAGGTGAGGCTCTGCAACCCCCCCTCCACGAGAACAGTTGGGACTCTCTGAAGGCCTTCTCTATCATCTACGGACTGTGCGTGAGCCGCTGTCTCTCGCTTACGCACACACATTTTCACGACACTGATGCGCACATCCCACTGCACGGCTCGTCCTTCTTCTTACCCCCCCTGCTGGACAGACTGAGTTGACGGGTGCTGCCGCGCCCTCGCTCTGCTGTTTGGGGGGAAACCCCGCCCTTCCTGCCCACCATGTGTCTATGTTGTGACTGTCGAGTTCGTGCTTCTCTGTACTGGTGTGTGTTTTTTTGTCTCCAAGGTCTCCACCTGCATATGTGGAAAGTTCGGAGACCTCTTTTTTACCACCAACCCATCTTTCCTCATGTCACCGTTTTCTTTCTGCAAAGGCGCCCTGTGAGGGGCTGCGTGACCACGGTCTGCCTGATCCTGTCTTGTAATGTTCTTGTGTTTGTGTGTCTTGGACGGGTTGTACTGAAACATGAATTTCCCCTCGGGGATCAATAAAATATCTTTATCTTATCTTATCTTCTGGTCTGTCACATTAACTCTGATCCATGCTAAGCTGGTTCTGGTCTCTCACGTTAACTCTGAGCCATGCTAAGCTGGTTCTGGTCTCCCATGTTAACTCTGACCTATGCTACGCTGGTTCTGGTCTCTCACTTTAACTCTGAGCCATGCTAGGCTGGTTCTGGTCTCTCACGTTAACTCTGACCCATGCTACGCTGGTTCTGGTCTCTCACTTTAACTCTGAGCCATGCTAAGCTGGTTCTGGTCTCTCACTTTAACTCTGAGCCATGCTACGCTGGTTCTGGTCTCCCATGTTAACTCTGACCTATGCTACGCTGGTTCTGGTCTCTCACTTTAACTCTGAGCCATGCTACGCTGGTTCTGGTCCCTCACGTTAACTCTGAGCCATGCTAAGCTGGTTCTGGTCTCTCAGGTTAACTGTGACCCATGCTACACTGGTTCTGGTCTCTCACGTTAACTCTGATCCATGCTATGCTGGTTCTGGTCTCTCACTTTATCTCTGAGCCATGCTACATTGGTTATGGTCTCTGACGTTAACTCTGACCCATGCTACGCCTGTTCTAGTCTCTCACGTTAACTCTGACCCATGCTACACTGGTTCTGATCTCTCACGTTAACTCTGAGCCATGCTACGCTGGTTCTGGTCTCTCACTCTAATTGTGACCCATGCTACACTGGTTTTGGTCTCTCACGTTAACTCTGACCCATGCTAAGCTGGTTCTGGTCTCTTTAACTCTGAGCCATGCTAAGCTGGTTCTGGTCTCTCACGTTAACTCTGAGCCATGCTAAGCTGGTTCTGGTCTCTCACGTTAACTCTGAGCCATGCTACGCTGGTTCTGATCTCTCATGTTAACTCTGACCCATGCTACGCTGGTTCTGATCTCTCACGTTTACTCTGAGCCATGCTACGCTGATTCTGATCTCTCATGTTAACTCTGACCCATGCTACGCTGGTTCTGATCTCTCACGTTTACTCTGAGCCATGCTACGCTTGTTCTGGTCTCTCACGTTAACTCTGAGCCATGCTACGCTGGTTCTGATCTCTCACGTTAACTCTGACCCATTCTACGCTGGTTCTGGTCTCTCAGGTTAACTCTGACCCATGCTACGCTGGTTCTGGTCTCTCACATTAACTCTGAGCCATGCTACGCTGGTTCTGGTCTCTCACGTTAACTCTGACCCATGCTACGCTGGTTCTGGTCTCTCACGTTAACTCTGAGCCATGCTACGCTGGTTCTGGTCTCTCACGTTAACTCTGACCCATGCTAAGCTGGTTCTGGTCTCTTTAACTCTGAGCCATGCTAAGCTGGTTCTGGTCTCTCACGTTAACTCTGAGCCATGCTAAGCTGGTTCTGGTCTCTCACGTTAACTCTGAGCCATGCTACGCTGGTTCTGATCTCTCATGTTAACTCTGACCCATGCTACGCTGGTTCTGATCTCTCACGTTTACTCTGAGCCATGCTACGCTGATTCTGATCTCTCATGTTAACTCTGACCCATGCTACGCTGGTTCTGATCTCTCACGTTTACTCTGAGCCATGCTACGCTTGTTCTGGTCTCTCACGTTAACTCTGAGCCATGCTACGCTGGTTCTGATCTCTCACGTTAACTCTGACCCATTCTACGCTGGTTCTGGTCTCTCAGGTTAACTCTGACCCATGCCACGCTGGGTCTGGTCTCTCACATTAACTCTGAGCCATGCTACGCTGGTTCTGGTCTCTCACGTTAACTCTGACCCATGCTACGCTGGTTCTGGTCTCTCACGTTAACTCTGAGCCATGCTACGCTGGTTCTGGTCTCTCACTTTAACTCTGACTGTACGTTCAGACCAAAGGCGACAAAAGCGGCAAAGACGCCAGAAGTTCATACATTTTCAATAAGACTCAGGCGTCCTGGGCGATAAGAGCGTCTGCCGTCCTCTGCCGCGCGTCCTCGGCGACAAAAGCGGCTAAAGCATCCAAAGCAGCACCAGATAAGAAGTTGAACTTCAGTTAACTTTATGCTAATTAGCTATGACGCGGTTCAGCGGCAACAGGCATCAGCAAATCAGAGTATAGGTGTCCTACTATCGAGCAGCCCCAAAGAACAACGCATGTGACTTTGGTTCCGACAACAACACACTTGTTCTGCCAATGCCGAGAGGCTGATTACCTGTTCAGGTCCATCCCTGGAAATGTACTTCTTTTTTGGCTGCCGGGACTTAAAAAGAAAAGAAAAAACCTCCTGGACGTTCAACCTGAAGTCCCGCTGGAACCGTCTCTGTCCGGCTGCAGCTCCAGCTCCCGCCGGCGCCGAGGAAACCTCCTGCACTCAAACCCGGAGAGAGGAACCAGGCGATGCCGTCTTCTTCAGGTGTACAGCAGCAGCACAGTGATGTCATCCACATCCATGATGTCATCCACATCACAGTGATGTCATCCACATCCATGATGTCATCCACATCCATGATGAGCCCAGATGATTTTAAGGGTTAAACGTGCGTATTTATGGTCCTGGCAGACCATGTTCATGATAAAATAATTACAATTATCAACAGGAATTAATGTCATTTACTGACCGCCTCACCCCTTTCCCCGTTCTTCGCCTCCTGCTCCCGGCTATTTTTCTTCACAACATGCACACGCACGTGCGCTCTCCTGACTTTTGTCTCAGTTGCAGGCATATGCGGTGTCTCCGCTTGTCTTTTTGTTTCGTGTCTTACAGGACTTCGTTCCTGTGCAGTGTTTTATGCATTTCTGGGACAAACATATAAACTAAAAATATCTGCATAGTTCTAGTATACAAATACAGCTGGATACAAAGATACCAGAAGGTTTTTTTTTAAACAGAAACGATGCAGAATGCATTCAATAATAATGGAGAACACAGAAATATTAATGAAATCACCATGGAAGTACAACTTTAAAGAGCGGATGGACTTTACTGCTCATGTTACGCAATGCAGGTCTGAAAACGGCTTTAGTTTGATCTTTATTATAAGTAGGTCTTTCAGCAAAAGCTTAAATGTTCAAGGCTGCACCTAAAATAGCTTTTAATTTGGGGGGGGGATAATGGCTTTTTTTTAATATAAATATCGATCGATACAGATTTTTTTTTATCGATAATCTCTTTTTTTTCTATATCGTCCAGCACTATTTTAGAGAGGGATGGGAAGATTTTTTTCAAATGATTATTTAGCATTGCTAAACTGGCCCACTCCTTGCCCCCCTCCTCATACTTGTCTGTGTCCTAATACATGATGATAAAAAAGATGTGGTCATGTCAAATAAACCTCCAAACTTTGTCAGTGGCAGGTATCAGTCTGGAAGCGCTGCTGGATCTATCTAGATTTTATCATCAGGTGGTGCTTTGGATCAGCTTTGGATCCAGAGAAGGGGTTGTAGGGAAAATGGTGGTCTGGTCCGGACCACCGTAAAACTAGTGGTCCGGACCACTGGTCATTTACACAACAGTATAAATAGTGGTCCAACCCGCTAGAAGGCGTCTGTCTCTCTGGTCTGTGCGCTCGTTTTTGTCACTGATCACAGAGCTGAAAGCCAATTTCTACTCCATGGTTTTAAATACAGTTTAATATTTCTGATACCTTTGGTTTTGCTTTCTGGTTGTTTATTCAAAATTTATTTAGGTTCATCTATTTGGTTCTTTGTAATAATGAATGAATTGACACGTATTTGTGCGATCACTGTGTGTGTGTTAATCTGAGAATTGATTCTCTTTGAACCGCTGTGAGTGCTTATCACCGGACAGTTTGTTCATTTATTATTTCCTCATCTTGTAGGTAATTAAATACAAATATCATTCTTATTAGCAGCGTTCCTTGTCACGGACCACATTAATAAGTGGTCCGTTGCACTCAGGTGTCTGGATCAGTGGTCCGGACCAGTGGTCTGTGCTACGGACCACGGTGTAATTAGTGGTCCGTCCCGCTAGAGGGTGTCTGGCTCAGTCCCTGACGATATACCAGTGGTTCCTGCCAGGTAGGTGATCAATGTGAACCTCCAATCCGTGACCCCACCTCTTCCATCAGAAGCCACGACCATCCGCATGTCCATTAGGTATTAGGCGTTGTAAGCATTCTGAGGCCTACTGTAGAGAAAGCAGTCACCCAAGTTACCCTGCTTAATGTTTTATATTAACGTTAATTCAAACCTTTACGAGGCTGACAGTTGTGAATTTATTATTCTAGAAACAGTTTTCTGAAGGTTGGAGGACTTATACCCAGTGAGGACAGGGACTGCCCCTCCTGTACATT
>JALJCO010002290.1:0-19506 GCA_023101725.1 Atherinomorus stipes | reverse complement strand
ATGTCATAGACATCATAAAGGTATAGACAGCTACATGCTGTGATGTCAGAGACATCATACAGGTATAAACAACTACATGCTGTGATGTCATAGACATCATACATGTATAAAAAGCTACATGCTGTGACGTCATAGACATCATAGAGTTATAAACAGCTACATTCTGTAATGTCATAGACATCATACAGGTATAACAGCTACATGCTGTGATGTTATAGACATCATACAGGTAAAAACAGCTACATGCTGTGATGTCATAGACATAATGTACAAAGAGTGACATGCTGCGATGTCATAGAAATCATGCAAGTATGAACAACTACATCCTGTGATGTCATAGACATGATACAATGATAAACAGCTATATACTGTGATGTCATAGACATCATACAGGTATAAACAGCTACATGCTGTGATGTCAGACTCCAAACAGGTATGAACCGCTGCTGGCTGTGACATCACACACATCATACAGGTATAGACAGTCACATGCTGGTATGTCAAAGATATTATAAAGGGATATAAAGCGACATGCTTTGATGTCATAGACATCATAATGGAATAAACAGCTACATGCTTTGATGTCATTATCACCATACAGGTATAAACAGCTACATTCTGTGATGTCACAGAAATCATTCAGGTATGAACCGCTGCGGGCTGTGACATCATTGACATTATAAAGTTATCGACAGCTACATGCTGTGATGTCATAGAGATCATACAGGTATAGACAGCTACATGCTGTGATGTCATAGAGATCATCAAGGTAAAGACAGCTACATGCTGTGATGTCACAGACATCATAAAGGTATAAACAACTAAATGCTGTGATGTCATAGACATTATAAAGGGATATAGAGCTACATGCTGTGAGGTCATAGACAATATAAAGGTATATAGAGCTACATGCTGTGAGGTCATAGACATAAAGTTATAGACAGCAACATGCTGTGATGTCATAGACATCAAACAGGTATAAACAACTACATGCTGTGATGTCACAGACACCATAATGGTATAGACAGCTACATGCTGTGATGTCACAGACATCATAGAGGTATAAACAGCTAAATTCTGTAATATCATAGACATCATAAAGTTATAGACAGCTACATGCTGTGATGTCATGGACATCATAGAGGTATAGACAGCTACATGCTGTGATATCATAGACATAAAGTTATAGACAGCTACATGCTGTGATGTCACAGACATCATAAAGGTTTAAAACACTGCAGTTGTGATGTCATAGACATTTCAAATGTATTGACAGCTACATGCTGTAATGTCAGACATCATAAAGGTATAGACTACATGCTGTGATGTCATAGACATTATAAAGGTATAGATAGCTACATCCTGTGATGTCATAGACATCAAACAGGTATAAACAACTACATGCTGTGATGTCACAGAGACTCATAAAGTTATAGACAGCTACATGCTGTGATGTCATGGACATCATAGAGGTATAGACAGCTACATGCTGTGATGTCATAGACATAAAGTTATGGACAGCTACATGCTGTGATGTCACAGACATCATAAAGGTATAAAACACTGCTTGCTATGATGTCATAGACATTTCAAAGGTATAGACAGCTACATGCTGTAATGTCACCGACATCATAAAGGTATAGACGACATGCTGTGATGTCATAGACATTATAAAGGTATAGAGAGCTACATGCTGTGATGTCATAGACATCAAACAGGTAGAAACAGCCACATGCTGTGATGTCACAGACATTATACAGGTATAAATAGCTACATGCTGTGATGTCATAGACATCATAAAGGTATAAACAGCTACATGCTGTGATGTCATAGACATCATAAAGGTATAAACAACTACATGCTGTGATGTCATAGACATCATAAAGGTATAAACAGCTACATGCTGTGATGTCATAGACATCATAAAGGTATAGACAGCTACATGCTGTGATGTCATAGACATCATAAAGGTATAAACAACTACATGCTGTGATGTCATAGACACCATAGAGGTAGAAACAGCTACATGCTGTGATGTCATAGACATCATAAAGGTATAGACAGCTACATGCTGTGATGTCATAGACATCATAAAGGTATAGACAGCTACATGCTGTGATGTCATAGACATCATACAGGTATAGACAGCTACATGCTGTGATGTCATAGACATCATAAAGGTATAGACAGCTACATGCTGTGATGTCATAGACATCATACAGGTATAAACAGCTACATGCTGTGATGTCATAGACATCATAAAGGTATAGACAACTACATGCTGTGATGTCATAGACATCATACAGGTATAAACAACTACATGCTGTGATGTCATAGACATCATAAAGGTATAGACAGCTACATGCTGTGATGTCATAGACATCATACAGGTATAAACAACTACATGCTGTGATGTCATAGACATCATAAAGGTATAAACAACTAAATGCTGTGATGTCATAGACATCATAAAGGTATAGACAGCTACATGCTGTGATGTTATAGACATCATACATGTATAAACAACTAAATGCTGTGATGTCATAGACATCATAAAGGTATAGACAGCTGCATGCTGTGATGTCATAGACATCATACAGGTATAGACAGCTACATGCTGTGATGTCATATACATAAAGTATGAACAGCTAAATGCTGTGATGTCATAGACATCATAAAGGTATAGACAGCTACATGCTGTGATGTTATAGACATCATACATGTATAAACAACTAAATGCTGTGATGTCATAGACATCATAAAGGTATAGACATCTACATGCTGTGATGTCATAGACATCATAAAGGTATAAACAACTAAATGCTGTGATGTCATAGACATCATAAAGGTATAGACAGCTACATGCTGTGATGTCATAGACATCATACATGTATAAACAACTAAATGCTGTGATGTCACTGACATCATAAAGGTTTTAACAACTAAATGCTGTGACGCCAACGACATCATACAGGTATAAAAAAGCTACATGCTGTGATGTCACAGACATCATACAGGTAAAAATAGCTACATGCTGTGATGTCAAAGATATCATTCAGGTATAAACAGCTAGAGGCTGTCATGTCATAGACATCAAACAGGTATAAATAACTACATGCTGTGATGTCACAGACATCATACAGGTATAAAAAGCTACATGCTGTGATGTCAAAGATATCTTTCAGGTAAAAACAGCTACAGGCTGTGATTTCATAGACATTACACAGGTATAAAAAGAAACACATCATACAGGTATAAACAGCTACTGGCTGTGATTTCATAGACATCATAAAGGTATTGACAGCTACATGCTGTGATGTCATAGACATCATAAAGGTGTAAACAACTACATGCTGTGATGTCATAGAAATCATACAGGTATAGAAAGCTACATGCTGTGATTTCATAGACATAAAGGTATAAACAGCTACATGCTGTGATGTCATAGACATTATAAAGGTATAAAAAGCTACATGCTGTGATGTCATAGACATCAAACAGGTATAAACAACTACATGCTGTGATGTCACCTATATCATAAAGGTTTTAACAACTAAATGCTGTGATGACTTAGAAATCATAAAGGTATAGACAGCTACATGCTGTGATGTCATAGACATAATACAGATATAAACAAGGACATGCTGTGATGTCATAGACATTTCAAAGGTATAGACAGCTACATGCTGTAATGTCACAGACATCATAAAGGTATAGACAGCTACTGGCTTTGATGTCATAGACATTATAAAGGTATAGAGAGCTACATGCTGTGATGTTATAGACATCATACAGGTATAAAAAGCTACATGCTGTGATGTCACCTATATCATAAAGGTTTTAACAACTAAATGCTGTGATGACTTAGAAATCATAAAGGTATAGACAGCTACAGGCTTCAATGTCACAGACATCATAAAGGTATAGACAGCTACATGCTGTGATGTCATAGACATAATACAGATATAAACAAGGACATGCTGTGATGTCATAGACGTTTCAAAGGTATAGACAGCTACATGCTGTAATGTCACAGACATCATAAAGGTATAGACAGCTACATGCTGTGATGTCATAGACATAATACAGGTATAAACAAGGACATGCTGTGATGTCATAGACGTCATAAAGGTATAGACAGCTACATGCTGTGATGTCACAGAAATCATAAAGGTATAGACAGCTACATGGCTGTGATGTCATAGACATAATAAAGGTATAGAGAGCTACATGCTGTGATGTTATAGACATCATACAGGTATAAAAAGCTACATGCTGTGATGTCACAGACATCATACAGGTATAAACAGCTACATGCTGTGATGTCATAGAAATCATTCAGGTATAAACAGCTACAGGCTGTGATATCATTGACATTATAAAGGTATCAACAGCTACATGCTGTGATGTCATAGAAATCATACAGGTATAGACAGCTACATGCTGTGATGTCATAGACATCATCAAGGTATAGACAGCTACATGCTGTGATGTCACAGACATCATAAAGGTATAAACAACTAAATGCTGTGATGTCATAGACATTACACAGGTATAAAAAGCGGAAACACATCATAAAGGTATAAACAGCTACATGCTGTGATGTCATAGACATCATAAAGGTATAAACAACTACATGCTGTGATGTCATAGACATCATAAAGGTATAGACAGCTACATGCTGTGATGTCATAGACATCATAAAGGTATAGACAGCTACATGCTGTGATGTCATAGACATCAAACAGGTATAAACAACTACATGCTGTGATGTCACAGACATAATAAAGGTATAGACAGCTACATGCTGTGATGTCATAGACATCATTAAGGTATAAACAACTAAATGTTGTGATGTCACAGACATCATAAAGGTGTAGACAGCTACATGGTGTGATGTCATAGACATCATAAAGGTATAGACAGCTACATGCTGTGATGTCACAGACATCATAAAGGTATATACACTAAATGCTGTGATGTCAAGACATCAACAGGTATAGACAACTATATGCTGTGATGTCATAGACATCATACAGGTATAGACAGCTACATGCTGTGATGTCATAGATATCATACAGGTATAAACAACTACATGCGTGATGTCATAGACATTATAAAGGTATAAACAACTACATGCTGTGATGTCACAGACATCATAAAGGTATAGACAGCTACATGCTGTGATGTCATAGACATCATAAAGGTATAAAAGCTACATGCTGTGATGTCATAGACATCATACAGGTATAAACAACTACATGCTGTGATTCACAGACATCATAAAGGTATAAAACTAAATGCTGTGATGCAAGACATATAAAGGTATAAAAAACTACATGCTGATTATAGACATCATACAGGTATAAACACTACATCTTGATGTCACAGACATCATACAGGTATAAACAGCTACATGCTGATGTCATAGACATCATAAAGGTATAAACAACTACATGCTGTGATCACAGACATCATAAAGGTATAAAAAACTAAATGCTTATGTCATAGACATCATAGGTATAACAGCTACATGCTGTATGTCATAGACATCATAAAGGTATAAACAGCTACATGCTTATCATAACATCAAACAGGTATAAAAACACATGCTGCACAGACATCATAAAGGTATAAACACTACATGCTTATCATAAATATAAAGGATAAACAGCACATCTATCAAGACATTAAAGGTATAAACACTACATGCTTATTCATAACATCATAAGGAAGACACACACTATCACAACCAAGGTATAAACACTACATGCTATCATAGACCAAAAGGAAACACACATCACAAACACAACAAAAAACACATGCGACACAACTCAAAGGTATAACAACTACATGCTTATGCCAAAGACATCATAAAGGTATAGACAGCTACATGCTTATTCATAGACATCAACAGGTATAAACAACACATGCTTATGTCACAGACACATAAAGGATAAACAACTAAATGCTGTATCAAAGACATATAAAGGTATAAACAGCTACATGCTGATGTCATAGACATCATAAAGGTATAAACAACGACATGCTTATGCATAACATCACAAAGGTAAACAGCTACATGCTTATCACAACATCATAAAGGATAAACACACATGCACACACACTAAAACAAAATGCGAGCAAGACATCAAAAGAAAACACACACTTACAAGACACAAAATAAAACACACATGCACAAGACATTAAAAGGATAACAGCACACTTGTCAAGACACAAAGGAAGACACACACGACAAGACACAAAAAACACACACAAGACACAAAGGTAACACACTATCAAGACATCATAAAGGAAAACCACACGACAAGACACAAAAGAAACACACACGACAAGACTCAAAAAAAACCCCACACGACACAAAATAAACACACACACAAACACAACAAAACAGCACATCACAAGACCAAAAAAAACCACACACAAACACAAATAAACACACCACAACAAAAAAGACACACACACAAGACAAAAAACACACAACCACACTCGGATAACTCACATCAATATAAAACAGTAACTCAGCAGCAATCAAAGAACACTAACTATAAAATCTAGGTATAACCACATAAAATACAGGTATAAACAATAATCTTCCACGGCCTAATTATAGGAAATTGGCGGACAGCTACATGCTGTGATGTCATAGACATCATAAAGGTATAGAAAGCTACATGCTGTGATGTCATAGACATCAAACAGGTATAAACAACTACATGCTGTGATGTCACAGACATCATAAAGGTTTTAACAACTAAATGCTGTGATGCCAAAGACATCATACAGGTATAAAAAGCTACATGCTGTGATGTCATAGACATCATAAAGGTATAGACAGCTACATGCTGTGATGTCACAGACATCATAAAGGTATAAACAACTACATGCTGTGATGTCATAGAAATCATACAGGTATAGACAACTACATGCTGTGATGTCATAGACATCAAAGGTATAGACAGCTACATGCTGTATGTCATAGACATCATCAAGGTAAAGACAGCTACATGCTGTGATGTCACAGACATCATAAAGGTATAAACAACTAAATGCTGTGATGTCATAGACATTACACAGGTATGAAAAGAAACACATCATACAGGTATAAACAGCTACTGGCTGTGATGTCTTAGACATCACAAAGGTATAAACAGCTACAAGCTGTGATGTCATAGATAATATAAAGGTATATAGAGCTACATGCTGTGAGGTCATAGACATAAAGTTATAGACAGCAACATGCTGTGATGTCATAGACATCAAACAGGTATAAACAACTACATGCTGTGATGTCACAGACACCATAGTGGTATAGACAGCTACATGCTGTGATGTCACAGACATCATAGAGGTATAAACAACTAAATTCTGTAATATCATAGACATCATAAAGTTATAGACAGCTACATGCTGTGATGTCATGGACATCATAGAGGTATAGACAGCTACGTCTCTGTGACATCACAGCATGTAGTTGTTTATACCTGTTTGATGTCTATGACATCACAGGATGTAGCTATCTATACCTTTATAATGTCTATGACATCACAGCATGTAGTCTATACCTTCATGATGTCTGACATTGAAATGTCTATGACATCACAACTGCAGTGTTTTAAACCTTTATGATGTCTGTGACATCACAGCATGTAGCTGTCTATAACTTTATGTCTGTGATATCACAGCATGTAGCTGTCTATACCTCTATGATGTCACAGACATCATAAAGGTATAGACAGCTACATGCTGTGATTTCATAGACATCATAGAGGTAGAAACAACTAAATGCTGTGATGTCACTGACATCATAAAGGTTTTAACAACTAAATGCTGTGACGCCAACGACATCATACAGGTATAAAAAAGCTACATGCTGTGATGTCACAGACATCATACAGGTAAAAATAGCTACATGCTGTGATGTCAAAGATATCATTCAGGTATAAACAGCTAGAGGCTGTCATGTCATAGACATCAAACAGGTATAAATAACTACATGCTGTGATGTCACAGACATCATAAAGGTTTTAACAACTAAATGTTGAAATGCCAAAGACATCATACAGGTATAAAAAGCTACATGCTGTGATGTCAAAGATATCTTTCAGGTAAAAACAGCTACAGGCTGTGATGTCATAGACATTACACAGGTATAAAAAGAAACACATAGTAGAGGTATAAACAGCTACTGGCTGTGATTTCATAGACATCATAAAGGTATTGACAGCTACATGCTGTGATGTCATAGACATCATAAAGGTATAAACAACTACATGCTGTGATGTCAAAGACATCATACAGGTAAAAACAGCTACATGCTGTGATGTCATAGACATCATACAGGTATAAACAACTACATGCTGTGATGTCACAGACATCATAAAGGTATAAACAACTACATGCTGTGATGACATAGACATCATAAAGGTATAGACAGCTACATGCTGTGATGTCATAGACATCATACAGGTATAAACAAGGACATGCTGTGATGTCATAGACATTATCAAAGGTATAGACAGCTACATGCTGTGATGTCACAGACATCATAAAGGTATAGACAGCTACATGCTGTGATGTCATAGACATTATAAAGGTATAGACAGCTACATGCTGTGATGTCATAGACATCATAAAGGTATAAACAAGCTACATGCTGTGATGTCATAGACATCATAAAGGTATAAACAGCTACATGCTGTGATGTCATAGACATCATACAGGTATAAACAGCTACATGCTGTGATGTCATAGACATCAAACAGGTATAAAAACTACATGCTGTGATGTCACAGACATCATACAGGTAAAAACAGCTACATGCTGTGATGTCAAAGACATCATACAGGTATAAACAGCTACATGCTGTGATGTCATAGACATCATACAGGTATAGACAGCTACATGCTGTGATGTCATAGACATCATAAAGGTATAAACAACTACATGCTGTGATGTCATAGACATCATAAAGGTATAAACAACTACATGCTGTGATGCAATAGACATCATAAAGGTATAGACAGCTACATGCTGTGATGTCATAGACATCATTCAGGTATAAACAGCTACATGCTGTGATGTCATACACATCATAAAGGTATAAACAGCTACATGCTGTGATGTCATAGACATTATAAAGGTATATACAGCTACATGCTGTGATGTCATAGACATCATTCACATATAAACAGCAACAGGCTGTGATGTTATAGACATTACACAGGTTTAAAAAGAAACACATCATACAGGTATAAACAGCTACATGCTGTGATGTCATAGACGACATAAAGGTATAGACAGCTAAATGCTTTGATATCATAGACATGATAAAGTTAAAGACAGCTACATGCTGTGATGTCATAGACAACATACAGGTATAAACAACTACATGCTGTGATGTCATAGACATCATACAGGTATAGACAGCTACATGCTGTAATGTCATAGACATCATAAAGGTATAAACAGCTACATGCTGTGATGTCATAGACATTATAAAGGTATAGACAGCTACATGCTGTGATGTCATAGACATTATAAAGGTATAAGACAGCTACATGCTGTAATGTCATAGACATCATAAAGGTATAGACAGCTACATGCTGTGATGTCATAGACATCATACAGGTATAAACAACTACATGCTGTGATGTCATAGACATCATAAAGTTATAGACAGCTACATGCTGTAATGTCATAGACATCATAAAGGTATAAAACAGCTACATGCTGTGATGTCATAGACATTATCAAAGGTATAGACAGCTACATGCTGTGATGTCACAGACATCATAAAGGTATCGACAGCTACATGCTGTGATGTCACAGACATCATAGAGGTAGAAACAGCTACATGCTGTGATGTCATAGACAACATACAGGTATAAACAACTACATGCTGTGATGTCATAGACATCATAAAGGTATAAACAACTAAATGTTGTGATGTCATAGACATCATAAAGGTATAAACAGCTACATGCTGTGATGTCATAGACATCATAAAGGTATAGACAGCTACATGCTGTGATGTCATAGACATCATAAAGGTATAAACAGCTACATGCTGTGATGTCATAGACATCATAAAGGTATAAACAGCTACATGCTGTGATGTCATAGACATTATAAAGGGTATATAGAGCTACATGCTGTGATGTCATAGACATCATTCAGGTATAAACAGCTACAGGCTGTGATGTCATAGACATTACACAGGTATAAAAAGAGGATGCAAACACATCATACAGGTATAAACAGCTACTGGCTGTGATGTCATAGACATCATAAAGGTATAGACATCTACATGCTGTGATGTCATAGACATCATAAAGGTATAAACAACTAAATGTTGTGATGTCATAGACATCATAAAGGTATAAACAACTACATGCTGTGATGTCATAGACATCATAAAGGTATAGACAGCTACATGCTGTGATGTCATAGACATCATAAAGGTATAGACAGCTACATGCTGTGATGTCACAGACATCATAAAGGTATAAACAGCTACATGCTGTGATGTCATAGACATTCATAAGGTATAAACAACTACATGCTGTGATGTCACAGACATCATAAAGGTATAACAAACTACATGGCTGTGATGTCATAGACATCATACAGGTATAAAAAGCTACATGCTGTGATGTCAAAGAAATCATTCAGGTATAAACAGCTACATGCTGTGATGTCATAGACATCATAAAGGTATAAACAACTACATGCTGTGATGTCATAGACATCATACAGGTATAAACAGCTACAGGCTGTGATGTCATAGACATTACACAGGAATAAAAAGAAAACATCATACAGGTATAAACAACTACAGGCTGTGATATCATAGACATCATAAAGGTATAGACAGCTACATGCTGTGATGTCATAGACATAATACAGATATAAACAAGTACATGCTGTGATGTCATAGACATCATAAAGGTATAGACAGCTACATGCTGTGATGTCACAGACATCATAAAGGTATAGACAGCTACAGGCTGTGATGTCATAGACATCATAAAGGTATAGACAGCTACATGCTGTGATGTCACAGACATCATAAAGGTAAAAACAGCTACATGCTGTGATGTCATAGACATCATAAAGGTATAAACAACTACATGCTGTGATGTCATAGACATCATAAAGGTATAGACAGCTACATGCTGTGATGTCATAGACATCATAAAGGTATAGACAGCTACATGCTGTGATGTCACAGACATCATAAAGGTATAAAACACTGCATGCTGTGATGTCATAGACATCATAAAGGTATAGACAGCTACATGCTGTAATGTCACAGACATCATAAAGGTAGGGACAGCTACATGCTGTGATGTCATAGACATTATAAGGGTATATAGAGCTACATGCTGTGATGTCATAGACATCATTCACGTATAAACAGCAACAGGCTGTGATGTCATAGACATTACACAGGTATAAAAAGAAACACATCCTACAGGTATAAACAGCCACTGGCTGTGATGTCATAGACATCTTAAAGGTATAGACATCTACATGCTGTGATGTCATAGATATCATAAAGGTATAAACAACTAAATGCTGTGATGTCATAGACATCATAAAGGTATAAACAACTACATGCTGTGATGTCATAGACATCATAAAGGTATAAACAGCTACATGCTGTGATGTCATAGACATCATAAAGGTATAGACAGCTACATGCTGTGATGTCATAGACATCATAAACGTATAGACAGTTACATGCTGTGATGTCACGGACATTATAAAGGTATAGAGAGCTACATGCTGTGATGTCATAGACATCAAACAGGTATGAACAACTACATGCTGTGATGTCACAGACATCAAAAAGGTATAGACAGCTACATGCTGTGATGTCACATACATCATAGAGGTAGAAAAAACAAAATACTGTGATGTCATAGACATCATAAAGTTATAGACAGCTACATGCTGTGATGTCATAGACATCATAAAGGTATAGACAGCTAAATGCTGTGATGTCACAGACATCATAAAGGTATAAAACACTGCATGCTGTGATGTCATAGACATTTCAAAGGTATAAACAGCTACATGCTGTAATGTCACAGACATCATAAAGGTATAGACAGCTACATGCTGTAATGTCATAGACATTATAAAGGTATAGAGAGCTACATGCTGTGATATCATAGACATCAAACAGGTATAAACAACTACATGCTGTGATGTCACAGACATCATAAAGGTTTTAACAACTAAATGCTGTGATGCCAACAACATCATACAGGTATAAAAAGCTACATGCTGTGATGTCACAGACATTATACAGGTAAAAATAGCTACATGCTGTGATGTCAAAGATATCATTCAGGTATAAACAGCTACAGGCTGTTTTGTCATCGATATTACACAGGTATAAAAAGAAACACATCACACAGGTATAAACAACTACTGGCTGTGATGTCATAGACATCATAAAAGGTATAGACAGCTACATGCTGTGATGTCATAGACATCATAAAGGTATAGACAGTTACATGCTGTGATGTCACGGACATTATAAAGATGTAGAGAGCTAAATGCTGTGATGTCATAGACATCATACAGGTATGAACAACTACATGCTGTGATGTCATAGACATCATAAAGGTATAGACAGCTACATGCTGTGATGTCACAGACATCATAAAGGTATAAAACACTGCATGCTGTGATGTCATAGACATTACACAGGTATAAAAAAACACATCATACAGGTATAAATAGCTACTAGCTGTGATGTCGTAGACATCATAAAGGTATAGACAGCTACATGCTTCAATGTCACAGAAATCATAAAGATATAGACATCTACATGCTGTGATGTCACAGACAACATAAAGGTATAATGAAATGAAATGAAAATGAAATGAAATGAAATGAAAAATACTTTATTCATCCCCGAAGGGAAATTCAGTATTGTAAAAGCTCACTTTTTTTTTTTTTTTTTTTTTTTTTTTTAATAAACAAAAAGTCAGTTAGTCTTGTTCTTTAGGGTGATGGTTGCTGGCAGGAATGAATTCCTGTATCTCTCCGTCCTACAGTGAACTTGACGCAGCCTCCCACTGAACACACTCTGTTGATTCTTCACCGTGTTGTGGAGAGGATGGGAAGTGTCCTCCATCATCTTCATCAGCTTGTGAAGCATTCTTTTTTGAACGATCAGCTCCAGCGGCTCCAGAATTATCCCCAGCACAGAACCAGCTTTCTTGATCAGCTTGTTTAGTTTCTTCAAGTCTCTGATTCTGATGCTGCTGCCCCAGCAGATGGCTGCAAAGCTAATTGCACTTTCTACCACAGACTTATAGAAGATCTGCAACATCTTGTTGCAGACGTTAAATGATTTCAGCTTCCTTAAGAAGTAGAGTCTGCTCAGACCTTTCTTGTAGATGTAGTCACTGTTACATTTCCAATCAAGTCTGTTGTCCAGCTGAACTCCAAGGTATTTGTAGTTCTCTACCACCTCCACCTCCTCTTCCAGGATGTAGACAGGACTATGCTGCTTATTCTTGCTCCTCCTGAAGTCAACAATCATCTCTTTAGTCTTGCTGGTATTTAAGATGAGCTGATTGTTACTGCACCATTTCACAAACTGATTGACAAGTTCCCTGTATTCGGCTTCTTGTCCATCACTGATACACCCCACAACAGCAGAGTCATCAGAATATTTCTGCAGATGACAGGACTCAGAGTTATACTGGAAGTCTGAGGTGTACAGTGTAAAGAGGAATGGTGAGAGTACAGTCCCTTGTGGTGCTCCAGTGCTGCTGACCACCATCTCAGACACACAACCTTTCAGTCTCACAAACTGTGGTCTGTTTGTGAGGTAGTCGTAAATCCAGGTGGTTGTGGAGGGATCCACCTGGAAGTTATGGAGCTTCTGACATAGCAAAGCAGGCTGAATAGTATTAAATGCACTTGAAAAATCAAAGAACATGACCCTCAAAGTGCTGCCTGACTGGTCCAGATGAGAGTGGGCTCTCTGAAGCAAGAAGATGATGGCGTCTTCAACCCCAAGCCCATTACGATATGCGAACTGTAATGGGTCCTGAAAGGTGTTCACTTGCTTGTTGAGGTGAGCCAGTAAGAGTCTCTCCAGGACTTTCATGATGTGAGATGTCAGAGCAACTGGTCTGTAGTCATTTGGTTCAGCTGGTTGTGGTTTTTTAGGGACTGGAACAAGACAGGATGTTTTCCACAGCACAGGAACTCTGTTCTGTCTCAGGCTGGTGTTAAAAAGGTGCTGGAGAACCGGACATAGTTGTTCTGAGCAGGTCTTGAGAACTCTGGGACTGACACCATCTGGACCTGCAGCCTTGTTCCGGTTCAGTTTTTCTAGTTGTTTCTTGACCTGGTCACAGGAGACAGTCAGGCTGGAGGTGGAGGCAAAAGAGGTCTCAGGATGTCCTGATGTGGAGGGAGATGAGGCTGTGTTCAGGTCCATGACTGAGGTGCAGGGTGACAGAGTGGAGGTGGGACAGGAAAGCTGTGGGCTCATGGAGGGTGTGTGGAATGTTGGGTTGTCGGCAGGGGGGAACTGAACCTATTGAAGAACATGTTCAGTTCGTTAGCTCTGTCCAGACCTCCATCAGTCTGGTCCCCCTTTAACTTGAAGCCAGTGATCTTCTTCATTCCCGACCACACATCCCTCACGTTGTTCTGCTGGAGCTGGCTCTCCAACTTCTTCCTGTGGTCCTCCTTGCACTTCTTAGTCTGTGTTTTCAGTTGTTTTTGTGTGGTCTTCAGTAACTCCCTGTCTCCATCCCTGAAAGCTTTCTTTTTGATGTTCAGCAGCTTTTTCAGGTCACTGGTGATCCAGGGTTTGTTATTGGGGAAGCACCTCACTGTTCTTGTTGGAACGATGTTGTCCACACAGAAGTTTATGTAATCTGTCACACACTCAGTCATGGTGTTGATGTCATCTCCATGAGGTTCACAGAGGACATTCCAGTCTGTGGCCTCAAAGCACCCTCTCAGAGCATCTTCAGCCTCAGTAGACCAGGTTTTAATCGTCCTCCTAATGACTGGTTGCTGCTGAACGATGGGCTTGTAGGTGGAGGTGAGAAGAACCAGATTATGATCAGATCTTCCTAGAGGAGGCAGGGCAGAGGAGCTGTATGCATTCTTTGTATTTGCATAAAATAAGTCCAACATCTTATTTTCTCTGGTGGAGCAGCTGACAAACTGCTGGAAAGTTGGCAACGTAGCAGAGAGGGAGACGTTGTTGAAGTCTCCAGAGATCGCCATGAATGAGTTTGGATGCTGTGTTTGTAGTTTAGCCACGACGGAGCTGATGACATCACAGGCTGTCTCTGGTGCGGTACCTGGTATTATATAAACCGCTACCAGAATAACACAGGCAAACTCTCTGGGTAAATAATATGGACGGAAACTCACAGCTAACAGTTCAATGTCTCTTGTGCAGATCTTCTCCTTGACAGTGACGTGTCCTGGATGGCACAAGCGCTGACTGACCAGCACTGCAATTCCGCCTCCCTTTAGCTTCCCGCTGAGCTGTTTATTTCGGTCTGCACGGACCGTCTTGAAGCCGTGTACAGACGCATTACAGTCCGGGATGTGTTCATGCAGCCAAGTCTCGGTGAAACACATGATACTGCATTCTCTGTACTCTTTCTGAGACCTTGTTAGCACTTCGAGCTCGTCCATCTTGTTAGCTAGCGATCTCACGTTACCCATCACAACAGTTGGAAGAAACGGTTTAAATCTCCACCGTTAAAACACTGCATGCTGTGATGTCATAGACATCATAAAGATATAGACAGCTACATGCTGTGATGTCATAAACATCATAAGGGTATAGACAGCTACATGCTGTGATGTCATAGACATCATAAAAGTATAGACAGTTACATGCTGTGATGTCACGGACATTATAAAGGTATAGAGACCTACATGCTTTGATGTCATAGACATCAAACAGGTATGAACAACTACATGCTTTGATGTCACAGACATCATAAAGGTATAGACAGCTACATGCTGTGATGTCATAGACATCATAAAGGTATAGACAGCTACATGCTGTGATGTCAGAGACATAATAAAGGTATAAACACTGCATGCTGTGATGTCATAGACATCAAAGGTATAAACAGCTACATGCTGTGATGTCATAGACATCATAAAGGTATAGACAGCTACATGCTGTAATGTCACAGACATCATAAAGGTATAGACAACTACATGCTGTGATGTCATAGACAACATACAGGTATAAACAACTACATGCTGTGATGTCATAGACATCATACAGGTATAAACAGCTACATGCTGTGATGTCATAGACATCATAAAGGTATAAACAACTACATGCTGTGATGTCACAGACATCATAAAGGTTTTAACAACTAAATGCTGTGATGCCAAAGACATCATACAGGTATAAAAAGCTACATGCAGTGATGTCAAAGATATCATACAGGTATAAACAGCTACATGCTATGATGTCATAGACATTATACAGGTATAAAAAGTGAAAGCAGACATCATACATGTATAAACATCTACATGCTGTAATGTCACAGACATCATAAAGGTATAGACAGCTACATGCTGTAATGTCACAGACATCATAAAGTTATAGACAACTACATGATGTGATGTCATAGACAACATACAGGTATAAAGAACTACATGCTGTGATGTCATAGACATCATACAGGTATAAACAACTACATGCTGTGATGTCATAGACATCATAAAGGTATAGACAGCTACATGCTGTGATGTCATAGACATCATAAAGGTATAGACAGCTACATGCTGTGATGTCACAGACATCATAAAGGTATAAAACACTGCATGCTGTGATGTCATAGACATCATACAGGTATAAACAACTACATGCTGTGATGTCATAGACATCATAAAGGTATAGACAGCTACATGCTGTGATGTCATAGACATCATAAAGGTATAAACAACTACATGCTGTGATGTCACAGACATCATAAAGGTATAGACAACTACATGCTGTGATGCCATACAACATCATACAGGTATAAACAGCTACATGCTGTGATGTCAGAGACATCATACATGTATAAAAAACTACATGCTGTGATGTCATAGACATCATAAGGATAGACAGCTACATGCTGTGATGTCAAAGACATACATGTATAAAGAGCTACATGCTGTGACGTCATAAACATGGTAGAGTTATAAACAGCTACATTTTGTGATGTCACAGACATCATAAAGGAATAGACAGCTACATGCTGTGATGTCATAGACATCATAAAGGTATAGAACAGCTACATGCTGTGATGTCATAGACATTATAAAGGTATAAAAAGCTACATGCTGTGATGTCATAGACATCATACAGGTATAAACAACTACATGCTGTGATGTCATAGACATCATAAATGTATAAACAGCTACAGGCTGTGATATCATAGACATTATACAGGTATAAACAACTACATGCTGTGATGTCACAGACATCATAAAGGTATAGACAGCTACATGCTGTGATGTCACAGACATCATAAAGCTATAAAACCCTGCATGCTGTGATGTCATAGACATTTCAAAGGTATAAACAGCTACATGCTGTGATGTCATAGACATCATTCACGTATTAACAGCTACAGGCTGTGATATCATAGACATTACAAAGGTATAGACAGCTACATGCTGTGATGTCATAGACATCATAAAGGTATAAACAGCTACATGCTGTGATGTCACAGACATCATAAAGGTATAAAACACTGCATGCTGTGATGTCATAGACAACATACAGGTATAAACAACTACATGCTGTGATGTCATAGACATCATAAAGGTATAGACAGCTTTGTGCTGTGATGTCATACACATTATAAAGGTATAGAGAGCTACATGCTGTGATGTCATAGACATCATACAGGTATAAACAACTACATGTTGTGATGTCACAGACATCATAAAGGTATAACAACTAAATGCTGTGATGCCAACAGACATCATGCAGGTATAAAAAGCTACATGCTGTGATGTCAGAGACATTATACAGGTAAAAATAGCTACATGCTGTGATGTCAAAGATATCACTCAGGTATAATCAGCTACAGGCTGTTATGTCATCGACATTACACAGGTAAAAAAAGAAACACATCATACAGGTATAAACTACTACTGGCTGTGATGTCATAGACATCATAAAAGGTATAGACAGCTACATGATTCAATGTCAGAGAAATCATAAAGGTATAAACAACTAAATGCTGTGATGTCAAATACATCATAAAGGTATAGACAGCTGCATGCTGTGATGCCATAGACAGACATGTATAAAGAGCTACATGCTGTGATGTCATAAACATGGTAGAGTTATAAAAAGCTACATATTGTAATGTCATAGTATCATACAGGTATAACAGCTACATGCTGTGATGTCATAGACATCATACATGTATAAACAACTACATGCTGTGATGTCATAGACATCACACAGCAATAGACAGCTACAGGCTGTGATGTCATAGACAGACATGTATAAAGAGCTACATGCTGTGACGTCATAAACATGGTAGAGTTATAAAAAGCTACATATTGTAATGTCATAGTATCATACAGGTATAACAGCTACATGCTGTGATGTCACATACATCATAGAGGTAGAAACAACTAAATGCTGTGATGTCATAGACATCATAAAGTTATAGACAGTTACATGCTGTGATGTCATAGACATCATAAAGGTATAAAACACTGCATGCTGTGATGTCATAGACATTTCAAAGGTATAAACAGCTACATGCTGTGATGTCATAGACATCATAAAGGTATAGACAGCTACATGCTGTGATGTCATAGACATCATAAAGGTATAGACAGCTACATGCTATAATGTCACAGACATCATACAGGTATAAAAAGCTACATGCTGTGATGTCAAAGATATCATTCAGGTATAAACAGCTACAGGCTGTGATGTCATAGACATTACACAGGTATAAAAAGAAACACATCATACAGGTATAAACAACTACTGGCTGTGATGTCATAGACATCATAAAAGGTATAAGACAACTACATGCTTTGATGTCACAGACATCATACAGGTATAAACAGCTACATGCTGTGATGTCAAAGATATCATACAGGTATAAACAGCTACATGCTGTGATGTCATAGACATCATAAAAGGTATAAACAGCTACATGCTGTGATGTCATAGACATCATAAAGGTATAAACAACTAAATGCTGTGATGTCATAGACATCATAAAGGTATAAACAGCTACATGCTGTGATGTCATAGACATCATACAGGTATAAACAGCTACATGCTGTGATGTCATAGACATCATACAGGTATAAACAGCTACATGCTGTGATGTCATAGACATCATAAAGGTATAAACAGCTACATGCTGTGATGTCATAGACATCATACAGGTATAAACAGCTACATGCTGTGATGTCATAGACATCATACAGGTA
>JALJCO010002286.1:0-83618 GCA_023101725.1 Atherinomorus stipes | reverse complement strand
TGGAGAATCTGAGATGGAGGTCAAGAATCTGACTGAGACCTGGAGAGTCTGAGATGGAGGTCTGAGAACAGACTGAGACTTGGAGAGTCTGAGATGGGAGTCTGGGGTCAGACTGAGACTTGGAGAGTCTGAGATGGAGGTCTGGGGGTCTGACTGAGACCTGGAGAGTCTAGAATGGAAGGAGGTCACAAGTTCTGACTGAGAGACCTGAAAATGGCTGAACACCACCGTTCACCATCCAACCTGCCAGAACTGGAGAGGATCTGCAAGAAGAACCAGAAGATCCCAAATCCAGGTGTGGAACATTGTTGCATCATTCCCATGAAGACTCATGGCTGTACCAGCTCAGAAGTACTTCTACTCAGTACACACAGTCAGAAACAGAAGTACGAGACAGGATCATTTCTGTACCTGTAGGTACATTTATCACAAATGTTTTCTCAAAAGTACAATATTGGTCTTTATGAGGCCAGAAGTACCTATATACTATGAAAAAGGCTCCAAAGTAATATAAAGTACACATTTGTACCATTTCAACCCTAAAGGTACCTGCAGCATTGAAACATGTACAATAACTATAAATAGCAGTACTTCTAAACAGTAGTATAATTATAGTTATTATATTATGATTTTCATAATAATCATAGTAATAATTATATGTATAATTATATATGTGTTTGGCCTAATATTTCTATAATAATTATTCATTTATTATTAGCATCTTTGATTGTTGTCATAATCTCTATTTTATTCACTTTTATTCATCATCTTTAATTGGTTTAATTGTACTTTATTAACTCATACAGCTTGATAAGGTACAAAAATGGACCATGAAGGTACAGAAGTGTCTTTCAGAAAGGAACCCCCCCCCCAGCAACAAGCTTTGGACCCTTTTAGGTACAAACTGGTACCTCTATGTTTGAGTGTGTACTGAGCAAAGTACTGAATACTTATGACTATGTCATATTTTAGGTTTTCTTTTTCAATAAATTTCCAATAATTTCTACATTTCTTTTTTTTTCTGTCCAGATGGGGAGCTGAGTGACATTTTTTTTATTTTGTCTGCAATAAAAGAGAGAGTGAAAAGTTTAAAGGGTTGTTCCGTAGCTCGTGACCATCAGCAGGTCGCTGCAGAGTCGCTGCAGCTGCAGCCTCACCGAACAACTTTCCTCCCGACGTGCGCGGCGTTCGGCTTCTCCCCTCGTCATGTCCTCAGTCACAACATGTGGGATGACTCCGCTCTCCTCATGCCTCCGTCTCATGCTGACAAAGGCCTCCGTCTCGTCTCCGCAGACGCTTCGGCAGAAGAGGGGGATGGCGGCTTCAAAGCGGGCCTGTCAGCTCGTAGGTACGGGCCTCATCACCAGACACATACTCTTCCTTCCTTCCTTTTGTGTTTCAAACTGACGCCGTGAGCCCGTGGCAGGCTGTTGTCTAATTAATGACTGTTTGTGTGCGTGTGAAGTTGACCTAAAAAAGTTATCGTCATTCATGGCTGGATGTCACTCCCATCACGTTTTAATATGAAGCTTGTCAGCTCCGCTCCTCGCATCCTCGCCGTGCTAATTCCTAACAAAGATAATGATATGTTGTAGTTGACCCTGCAGCGCTGCAGGAGGAGACTCGCTGGGATGTCTGTCATCCGTCACACGTTTCACTCTGCACACAGGATTCGGAGTTTTAGTCCAAATTACTGGCAGATACGAAACGTCTGCAGCGTTTTCTGATATGAAGACATGAAACTGCCTGAAGACACTTGTTTGACCAGAGAGACGCTGATGAAGGCTGACGTCACCTCCTGGATCAGCTCCGGATATTTATGCAAGATCAGTTTCTCTTTAATATTCAAATATTATAATATTTTGATATTATAAAGTCTAACACCCCCCCCCCCCCCCCCCCAAAAAAAAGAAAAACAAACTTCTGCTTCTTCTTCAAAAACGTCTTTTTACAGACTTTAAAACTTCTAAAGACTTCTTGATCTATTTTACTAACGAAATCTTGCGATATTTCATCATTCTGTTGAAAAACCTCGCGAGAATTCACTAAAATTTTACGATATTTTTATATGCTGATATCATTTTGACATTTAAAAACGTGGTATCGTTCTATTTTACTAACTGAATCTCACAACATTTCATCGTTTTGTTGAAAAAAACTTGAGAATTCACAAATTTTGCGATATTTTTATATTCTGATATCATACTGACATTTAAAAACGCAGTATCAATCTGTTATACTAACAAAATCTCGCAATATTTTATCATTCTGTTACAAACCCTCATGAAAATTAATGAAAATTTTGCGATATTTTCATATGCTGATATGTTGACATTTAAAAACATGGTATGGATCATTTATACTAACAAGGTCTCGTGATATTTCACCATTCTGTCGAAAAACCTCACGAGAATTCACAAAAATTTTGCGATATTTTCATTTGCTGATATCATATTGACATTTAAAAACAGAGTATCGATCTTTTTCACTAATGAAATCTCACAATATTTTATCTTTTGTTACAAAACCTTGCGCGAATTCATGAAAATTTTGCGATACTTTTGTATTCTGATATCATATTGACATTTTAAAAATGTGGTATCGTTCTATTTTACTAACAAAATCTTGCAATATTTCATCGTTCTGTAGCAAAACCTTGCGAAAATTCATGAAAATTTTGCGATATTTTCATATGTTTATATCAGGTTGATATTTAAAAACGTGGTATTGATCTATTTTACTAACGAAATCTCGCAATATTTCACCGCTTTGTTGAAAAACCTCATCAGGATTCAGAAAAATTTAGCGATATTTTCATATGCTGATATCGACATTTAAAAATGCGGTATCGATCTATTTCACTAATGAAATCTCGCAATATTTCCTTGTTCTGTTACGAAACCTTGTGAGAATTCATGAAAATTTTGCCATATTTTCATATGCTGATATCATATTGACATTAAAAACGCAATATCGATCTATTTTACTCATGAAATCTTGCAAGAATTCACGAAATATCGTGAGAGTTTTTAATAAAACTATTATAAACTGTCACACAAGATTTTGTGTAAAATAGATTGATACTGCGCTTTTAAATATCAATTTGATATCTGCATATGAAAATATCACAATATTTCAGTGTATCTATATTTTCCCCCACCCCTATTTTTCAAAGTGTCAGAAGTGGATAGCAAAAGTGGTTTTTGCAATGACTGCTTATTTTTTTCAGGTTTAATATATCGGTATCGATATCTGTTATCGGTCATATGAGTTTTAAAATATCGGCATATCAGATATCGGCCAAAGTTCCAATATCATGCATCCCTACTACCTGATATCGTCCTCTTGCCGCTGGGCAGTGACACAAAAATGCACATGAATGCTGATGTGACATCAAAACGAGTCAGAAACGCAGATTTTTAAGGTCTAAAAGTTACTTTGAGTGTTATTAAAGGGAGAGTCCGAAGTTTTCGGACTCTCCCTTTAAAGTAAGAAGAAAGACTCAGCAGAAAAAGCGGAGCAGAAGCTGCACGTTATCCTCTAACCACCTCAGCGAAGCTTCTAACGCGTGTGGAACATCAGCTTTTCCAAACCGGAAAATCAATTCCAGGAAAGCTGCAGAGAGAAATCCACGCGGACCGTGAAGCGTCCGCCGTGCACACGGCAGCTAAAGCAGCTGATTACATCACACCAGCCAGCTCACATAGCTCGTTCATTTGCAGAGTTAGGAGCTGCACCGGCGTGTGTGTGTGTGTGTGTGTGTGTGTGTGTGTGTCAATACCTCACATCGAGATCAGTTTAATTCATCATGTGTGTGTCAGTGCAGTCATCATCAGTGGAAGATGTTTGGAAGCTGCAGCTCCTCCTCAACCCATCTAACCAAGAGCAGACAGTAGACACACACACATTCTTGTACAGCTATCTTAGTGAGGACATTCATTGACATAATGCATTTCCTAGCCCCTTACCCTAACGCTAACCCTCATAACTGGTTGCCTAAACCGAACCCTTGCCCTAACCCTAACCAAAACCTAACTGTGACCTAAACTCTAAAACCAAATCTTGACCCTCAAAAATGGGTTTTTCTTAGGCTTTTTTGTGAGGACCAGCCAAAATGTCCTCACTTTGCAAAATGTCCTCACTTTGCAAAATGTCCTCACTTTGCAAAATGTCCTCACTTTGCAAAATGTCCTCACTTTGTCGATTAAACACGCAAAGTGGTCCTCATGTTGATGGCTGAACAAGTACACGCACACACAGCTATCACTGTAACAACGAAACTGTCGGAATGTGATGAGTTCAGGAGAATCAGAGAAATTGCTTTAACTGCTGAGACTTCAGAAGAATCCCGATCTATTTCTGAACGATGGACATGGATCCGATCTGCCGCCGATAATCACGACTTCACAGCATCAACTGTCCGGACGGAAGTTCGTTTCTCTCACGACCTGCAACAAGAAGACCTTCGTCATCAATAAAGGAAAAAAACGTGTTTCCACGACACTTTTACGAAAAATGACTTTATTGAAACGTCTGAAAAAACCTCCTCATGGGAGCGTCAAACCTTTTTTGCGATATCTGACAGTTTTTCCTAAATGTAGGTGTTTCCATTAGCAGATGTGGGAGAATGCTCGGTGTTATTGCTGTTAGATTTGACTTCAGCTTTTCATACCGTTGATCATCACATCATGCTTGAAAGGTTGAAACACTGCGTCGGTGTGTCTGTTTCGGCTTTGGAATGGTTTTCCTCCTATTTCTCTGGGCGATCACTATCTGTGGCTGCCGAAAATTTCAGATCCTCCTCCGCATCCTTGCCTGTGGTGTCCCTCAGGGGTCTGTTTTAGGGCCTTTACTGTTCCTTTTATTTCTATTTCCACTTCAGCACATTTTAAGTCCTTTTAAGGACGTCTCCTTCCGTTGCTATGCAGATGATGTTCAGCTTTATATTTCTTTTAAACCCCAGGATGCACTCAGGTGTTCAGAGCGTGTCAAGAGCTGGATGGCTGAAAACTTTCTGCAACTTAATGATTGAAAAACAGAAATCATCGTCTTTGCCCCTGATGGTTTTCACTCAGTGGGAGTCCAGGCTCTGGGCCCGCTTGCCTCCGATGTAAAACCCTCCATCCAGAACCTGGGGGTAACCCTGGACTCAGCACTAACATTAGACAACCATGTTAAGTTACTGGTTAGCTCTTGTTTTTATCAGTTAAACAATATTGCTAAGCTAAGCCGTATTGTGTCACGCTCTGAGTTAGAAATGATCATTCCTGCTTTTATATCCTCACGTTTGGATGACTTTTGATGCCACTTTCACCGATCTCAATAAGAAATCTCTGGAACGTCTTCAAGTTGTTACAGAACGCTGCTGCAAATATTCAGATGCTACTCCGTTGTTAGCGCAGCTGCACCGGCTGCCTGTCCACCACAGTCATTCCAAAGTTCTGGTTTTAACTTCCAGAACTCTGCATGGTCAAGTCCCAGTTCACCTGTACGAACGTTTGGAATCGTATGTCCCAGGTGGATCACTGAGGTCATGTCATCAGGATCTGCGAGTTGTGCAACGTCCACGCTTAAACACCAAAGGTGACGGAGCGTTTGCAGCCGTGACTCCGACACTCTGGAGTTCCCGCCCTCCTCTGCTGAGATCTGAGTTCTTTTAAGAAGCAGCTTAAAAGTTACTGTTTTCACTGTTTTTCTGTATCATCCCACTGTAAAGCACTTTGTGATTTTATTTTGAAAGGTGCTGCACAAATAAAACTAACTTCCTGTACACTCGAAAACAGAGGTACCAGTTTGTACCTAAAAGGGTCCAAAGCTTGTTGCTGGGGGGGGGGGGTCCTTTCTGGAAGACATTTCTGTACCTTCACGGTCCATTTTTGTACCTTATCAAGCTGTATGAGTTAATAAAGTACAATTAAACCAATTAAAGATGATGAATAAAAGTCAATAAAATAGAGATTATGACAACAATCAAAGATGCTAATAATAAATGAATAATTATTATAGAAATATTAGGCCAAACACATATATAATTATACATATAATTATTACTATGATTATTATGAAAATCATAATATAATAACTATAATTATACTACTGTTTAGAAGTACTGCTATTTATAGTTATTATACATTTTTCAACGCTGCAGGTACCCTTAGGGTTGAAATGGTACAAATGTGTACTTTATATTACTTTGGACCCTTTTTCATAGTATATAGGTACTTCTGGCCTCATAAAGACCAATATTGTACTTTTTAGAGAACATTTGTAGTAAATGTACCTGCAGGTACAGAAATGATCCTGTCTGTACCTCCATGTTTATCAGAGTGTGTGTTGAAAATGTTGAAATCGGGACGTTTTAACTAATTTGGGCAGAGCTGCATTTATTCAGTTTAACTGTTCGCAAATGTACTTATTTGCGTGTCGAGTCGGAGGGGGACCTGGAAAACCTGCTGGATTCTGGACTGAAGTCCAGGCGAACACCTGCCAGCAGGACTGAGGGACACGTGGAGCAGGATCGGTCCTGGGGGGGCCCTGGCCCCCTGCAGAGGGCAGCACTCTGCCAGGACTCCTCAGGCTGCTTCATGTATCAGAGAGGGAACAGAGGGAGGGGGGTGGGGGGGGGCTTCAGACTGAAGTGGCATTTCCAGAACGCGTGAACAGATACCCCCTCCCATCCTGCACCTCCCTCAGCCTCTGAGCACTGCAGCTCCCCCCCCTCCCCTCCAGCCCCGGGCCTCGTAAACTTGGACTTATGGCTGTGTTGCCAGCATAAATAAGTCCCTTTGATAGTTGGGGGGGGGGAGTAACGGCCCTCCTGGGTGCGGGGGGGACAGCGGCTCGCCGGCGCCCCGCGGCTCCGATCCTCGTGCCGATTCAGGGCACGCTCTCTTCATTACCGCCGGCCACCGGGGACTTGTTTTTTCTGCAAGATTAATGAGCGCGGCGGAAATTCTCCCGCGCATCCCATAATTAAGTCTTTGTTTATCAAAAAACAAGTTATATTAGGAGCCGGAAATTCGCAGTAATTATTCATAATCCTAACAATTCAAGTGTAGCTACCTCATTTGCCTGTGTAATTCTGCTTTTTAATTTCTCGCATACATTTGCATATTAATTTTGCCCGTCGGCTGCTGCGGGGGCTCTGACAGTTTCTGGACTTTTTCCTCCTCTTCCTCTCCGCTCCGGCTCAGCTGGGTGGCATTTTGGGCTGTTATGATAAATTATGAATTCTTCTGATTTGATGCTCTCCATCCGCTTCCTCTGCCCCCCCCCCCCTCCAGCTCAGCCATGTGGTCATTAGGGACAGAGAAGCCACGTTTGCTTGGTGTGGATGGAGAGGATGGGACATCTTCGTCCTGCGTCTCATCCGTGATGGTGCGGTGACGTGGTTAAGTGGTGGGAGTGTGTCGTTCGCTACACAACGCTGACTGCTGCTGTCATCGGGAAATGAATATTGATGATCTCATGATGCATGCTGGGTGACATGTTTAAAAATGCAGCCCTCACACACCAACACACACACGCTGACACTCACCAGCATTATTAGAGGGAAGTCACCTTTAACCCTTTCCACTGATAAATACATGAACTAATGTCTGTGATGCAACTGGGGGGGGGGCAGCAAAGACTTCACGATATTATACAATATTGCAATATTGTGACATATCAGTTTTTGCAGGTTCCATAAGTTAAATTAAAGACCTTTAAAGACCGTTATGAAAATTTAACCCTCACAGTTCCATAAAAAAGTTACGTTCAGCTTCTTAAGGCCGCATTCTGGCCAATGTCAGCTAATGGCCTGTAAATATTATCTAAAAATGAAAAGTTGCCATTTTCTTTCATGGCTGTCATCACAGACTTCTGGCCGAACCATCAATAGCAAAAAATCTATGAGTTTTAAAATTTTAACCCTTTAAATTCCACTTTGCATACATGTTGCTCCAACTTCCAAAAACTGAAAATGGGGTTAAAATACATACGATTAATTCAAAATTATTAGTATTTCTTTTGTGCAGGATTATCAGAGCCCTGGAGTATTTAAAAAAGGTATAAAAATGTTTTTTGATGCATCTTTACTTTTTGTTTTACAGTGGTCTTTTTTAAAAAAAAAGTTGCGTTAAGCTTCGTAAGGGCATGGACTGGCCAATGGCCTGTAAATATTATCTAAAAATGAAAAGTTGCATTTTTTTTCATGGCTGTCATCACTGACTTCTGGCCTAACCATCAATACCAAAAAAATCAATAAGTTTAAAAATTTTAACCCTTTAAATCCCAGTTTGTCCACACAATGTTCCCACTGCCTAAAACTAAAAATGGGGTTAAAAGAAATAGAAAATATCCTGTAGGTAGCAGGACATTATTAGGTATGCAGAGCATTAGATTATAGCAACCACAATTAAAAAAGCTTCATTAGAAGTTGTTTCAAGATACATTAAAATGCAAAAATATGTTGGAAAAATTCAAGTTTGAACTGGAATGGCAGCTTTACTAAATTCCTTGCAAAAGACTGGCATAAATAATTATCTGTCTTTTATGCATGTGATCTGACTGATCACAATACTTGAAAAAAACACCAAAATTACTAATTTGAGACCCTTTCATGCTCAAATAACCTCACATTAAAGACAATTTTTCACTTCTTTGGATGTGTTCAGCATTTTCCACTTTTTGAAGGACTCCGATTGGCTGAAATAACATTGAAGTCACGAAGATAAAAAGCCGGGCCCCTTTTCGAGTAAATGGTAAATGGTCTTTTGTTTTGGAAATTTATAAAGTTTAAGACCAATGCACTGTAAAAAAGTGTCTGGGCTGTAGTTGATATGAAGGACTCATTTACGTTGATCTAACTTAATTATTTTGGTTTGGTGATGAAATCTCATGTTTTTGAGTTAAATCAACTTAAAAACTGCCATATATTAGACACTTAAGAGAAATTTTAAATGCTGCTTAAAGTAAAAGTTGAACCTGCGTCTACAAACGTCAATGATTGAAACAACAACATGTGTCAAAATCAGTGAAATCCAGTTTCTCCACGTCCAGGCTTTGCTTCCTGAAACCAGACCGGCTCCCGGTCTGGTTTCACCAGCAGATGCTTCTGTGAGTTAAACCAGAGCGGTTTGGAGAGCAAACGTCTAACAGCCAAACCAGAGCAGTTTAGAGAGCAAACGTCTAACAGTCAAACCAGAGCGGTTTGGAGAGCAAACGTCTAACAGTCAAACCAGAGCGGTTTGGAGAGCAAACGTCTAACAGTCAAACCAGAGCGGTTTAGAGAGCAAACGTCTAACAGTCAAACCAGAGCGGTTTAGAGAGCAAACGTCTAACAGTCAAACCAGAGCGGTTTAGAGAGCAAACGTCTAACAGTCAAACCAGAGCGGTTTAGAGAGCAAACGTCTAACAGTCAAACCAGAGCGGTTTAGAGAGCAAACGTCTAACAGCCAAACCAGAGCGGTTTAGAGAGCAAACGTCTAACAGTCAAACCAGAGCGGTTTAGAGAGCAAACGTCTAACAGCCAAACCAGAGCGGTTTAGAGAGCAAACGTCTAACAGTCAAACCAGAGCGGTTTAGAGAGCAAACGTCTAACAGTCAAACCAGAGCGGTTTAGAGAGCAAACGTCTAACAGCCAAACCAGAGCGGTTTAGAGAGCAAACGTCTAACAGTCAAACCAGAGCGGTTTAGAGAGCTAACGTCTAACAGCCAAACCAGAGCGGTTTAGAGAGCAAACGTCTAACAGTCAAACCAGAGCGGTTTAGAGAGCAAACGTCTAACAGTCAAACCAGAGCGGTTTAGAGAGCAAACGTCTAACAGTCAAACCAGAGCGGTTTAGAGAGCAAACGTCTAACAGTCAAACCAGAGCGGTTTGGAGAGCAAACGTCTAACAGCCAAACCAGAGCGGTTTAGAGAGCAAACGTCTAACAGTCAAACCAGAGCGGTTTAGAGAGCAAACGTCTAACAGTCAAACCAGAGCGGTTTAGAGAGCAAACGTCTAACAGTCAAACCAGAGCGGTTTAGAGAGCAAACGTCTAACAGTCAAACCAGAGCGGTTTAGAGAGCAAACGTCTAACAGTCAAACCAGAGCGGTTAGAGAGCAACGTCTAACAGTCAACCGAGCTAACACCCCCACCCGAGGGCACCCACACCGCGTTACCCCCCCCACCACACACCACAAAACCCCACCAACAAACAAACTCAACACACCAACTAAAGCAAACCAACACAACCAACTAAAGCAACCACACACCAACAAAGCAAACCAACACCACCAACGTTTAAGAGCAAACTCAACATCAAACCAAGCGGTTTAGAGAGCTAACGTCTAACATCAAACCAAGCGGTTTAGAGAGCTAACGTCTAACATCAAACCAGAGCGGTTTAGAGAGCAAACGTCTAACAGTCAAACCAGAGCGGTTTAGAGAGCAAACGTCTAACAGTCAAACCAGAGCGGTTTAGAGAGCAAACGTCTAACAGCAAACCAACGGTTTAGAAGCAACCAACATCAACCAACATGCAACCAACACAACCAACAACATCAACACAACCACAACAAACCAACACAAACCAACGGTTTAGAGAGCAAACTCTAACAGTCAAACCAGAGCGGTTTAGAGAGCAAACGTCTAACATCAAACCAACTTTAGAGAGCAAACTCTAACACAAACCAACGGTAGACAAACTCAACATCAACCAACAACAACAACAAACCAACAAACAAACCAACACAAACCAACTAGAACAAACCAACACAAACCACGAAACAAACCAACACCAAACCAGAACAAACAAAAACACAAACAAACTCTAACACAACAACTAGAAGCAAACTCAAACAAACAAAACAAACCTAACAACCAAAAACAAACCAACAAAACAAAGCAACACAACCAACAAAGCAAACTCAACACAAACCAACGTTAAAGCAAATCAACAAACAACAAACTCAACACAAACCAGAGCGGTTTAGAGAGCAAACGTCTAACAGCCAAACCAGAGCGGTTTAGAGAGCAAACGTCTAACAGTCAAACCAGAGCGGTTTAGAGACAAACGTCTAACAGTCAAACCAGAGCGGTTTAGAGAGCAAACGTCTAACAGCCAAACCAGAGCGGTTTAGAGAGCAAACGTCTAACAGTCAACCAGAGCGTTTAGAGAGCAAACGTCTAACAGCAAACCAAGCGTTTAGAGAGCAAACGTCAACAGCAAACCAAGCGTTTAGAGAGCAAACGTCTAACAGCAAACCAGACGTTAGAAGCAAACGTCTAACAGCCCCAGAGCGTTTAGAGAGCAACGTCTAACAGCCAAACCAGAGCGTTTAGAGAGCCTCTAACAGCCAAACCAAGCGTTAGAGAGCCCAGCCAAACCAGAGCTTTACACTCACGCCCGACTTTAACAAACTCCAGCAACCACGTTTAAACAACTCTAACATCACCACGTAGAGGCTCTAACGCACAGCGCAAGAAAGAGTCTTTACGCACAAGCCAGTAACCCATCCTTTGGCAAACCGGGTACAGACCTTTTCATTCGTATCAGCACAGGTGTCGTATTTAAAATCCCCATCTGGCATCCCCGGTGAGCGCTGTTCAGCATCCAGAGTCCGCCCCCCTCCCCGTCACCCCTGCCCTCCTCTCGGCGTTTCTCATCTTCAATTTCTCGAGCGGCTCATATCCTTTCCATTTCATGCGTTATTCCATCTCCCAGTGTGAAAACGCCTAACAGTCAAACCAGAGCGGAGAAACAGGATCAGATGATTTCCATCAGACTCTGGAATGAGGAGTTCCAGTTCTGCCTTTTCTGACGACTCAGACGGCTTATTTTATCTGTTTTTGTTCTTCTTGAAGGCGAAGTCGTGATTTAAAGCACAGACCCCCCCCCCCATGTTTGTCACTGCTTAAACTGCAGCATGTTGCTGCATCACACACGCGGACCGTTATCAGACAACAGGAAGTGATGCGGACCCCTGACCTCGGTGTTAGAGTCGCAGCTCCTGCATGTCCTCCTTCCATTTGCAGAGAGTCAAAGTTCAGCTCAGATTGATGCCGGCTGCTGTCCGTCAGCCAGCTCGCTAATGTGCAAACCCCTGAATAATCATGGAGGGGGGGTGAGAAGGAGGAGGCTTCGGCTCGTTGGCGACTGCTAACGTGTGACTGGATGGCGAGGACACGACCCTTGTGACTGCGAGGTGACAAAGTGTCCTGCTGCCACCACAGAGACCTGGTCCAGACCGGGTGATACTGCGAGTATGTGTGTGTGTGTGTGTGTCGGGGGGGGGGGGGGTCAGAGCAGATCACACCTCTCGTTGGCGAAGGAGGCGACGTCTGAGGCTAACACAGCACCAGCAGAGCACGAACAGGAGGTCTGGAGCACACCTCTGAGACCAGGACCCGTTTCTTTTTGTTTTTCATTTAACCGGACACTTTATTAGGTACACCTGTCCAACTGCTCGTTAACGCAAATTTCTAATCAGCCAATCACATGGCAGCAACTCAGTGCATTTAGGCATGTAGACATGGTGATGATGATCTGCTGCAGATCAAACCAGCATCAGAACGGGGAAGAACCGTGATTTACGTGACTTTTTTTTTTTTTTAAAGGATTTTTTGGGCACTAGTGGCCTTTATGTGACAGTGTATAGTGACAGGAAAGGGGCAGAGAGAGCAGGGAATGACATGCAGCAAAGGGACCTGGACCGGGAATCGAACCGGGGCCAACTGCGCTGAGGAACTGTAGCCTCTGTTCATGGGGCGGCTGCTCAACCAACTGAGCTAATCACCGCCCCGATTTACGTGACTTTGAACGTGGCGTGGTCGTTGATGCCAGAGGTCAGAGGAGAATGGCCAGACTGGTTCCAGCTGATAGAAAGGCAACAGGAACTCAAATAAGCACTTGTTCCAACCGAAGTCTGCAGAAGAGCATCTCTGAATGCACAACACATCCAACCTGGAAGCAGATGGGCTACAGCAGCAGAAGACCACACCGGGTGCCGCTCCTGTCAGCTAAGAACAGGAAACTGAGGCTACAATTCACACAGACTCACCAACATTGGACAATAGAAGATGGAGAAATGTTGTCGTGTCTGATGAGTCTCCATTTCTGCTACCAAATTTAGATGTAGGCTCAGAATTTGGTGTCAGCAACATGAAAGCATGGATCCATCCTGCCTTGTATCAATGGTTTAGCTTGGTGGTGGTGGTGTGATGGTGTGGGAGAGATTTTCTTGGCCCACTTTGGGCCCCTTAGTACCAACGTGGCGGTTTAACCACCACAGCCTACCTTAGCCGTAACCCTTCGTTTTGCGCGTTCATGTGAAGGGGTAGTGATGTCCTAATTCTGGTTCAGACTGAGGGGGGTGGTAGGGCTATCCGGCCCTCGAAACGGAGATTTTCCAGGGGCACACTAGAAAACCAGTGGGATGTGATATTACCACAATTCCAAGCGAAATATGAGCAAAAGGGCGAGAAAATCGTCAGCAGCAGCCAGAGAAACGTATAAATGTGAGTATCTTTTGTAAATAAAATATTAAAATCGCTATTTAAGGTCGCTGTAATGTATTAAAGACAGTTTTATTAGAAATGTGAACAAAGTCGCTGGTTTTGTATCATTACGAGCAACTGATCGTGTCTGAAAGTCACATTAACGGCAAGTTTGAGTCGAAGGCGTCTTCTTTTCCTTTCATTTTTACGTTTTTTCGTCTGAAAGTCAAAGAAATAATCCAGTTGCCCAGAAAAGGGAGATTATTGCTGCTGCATGCGGCTTTTTTCTGTTTCAACAAAACTTTATTGACAATTTAATGCTGCAGACAGCATTGCGAACTCTTCTGGAAACAGCCGTGATGTCGGTTTGCTGCACAACGGACGACTATTGGTGACGCATGAGGATTTCGAAGGGTTGTTTCATTTCTTAGGGGAACGATTCAATCCCTGACACTTGAAACGGAGATTTAAGGGGGGGAAGGGCTAGAGGTAGGGATGGAAAGAGGAACTGGAATTGGGCCTAAATTTCACCCAGGGGTGGCACATGCCTTTAAAACATAATGTGATGCATCCCATTCAGGATAGTTTTGTTGCTCCTTGCATGTTGAAAGGTCAAAGTTGACCTCATCTCGGCAACACGAGTATCATAAATGTTTCCAGTGGAAACTGCGACATGAGTGGGTGTTCAAGTGCAATTTTCATGTCTGGCTTTGGCATTTACCTTACATACGATGCCACATGAAGGCAGCATCAGTTTAACACCGAACTGCAGCATTAACGGAGGCAACGCCTCCCTCCGAGCGCCCGTCCTCCAGCAGCTCCGTCTGCAGAGAGGCAGCCGACCCGGAGCTGCAGATACGTACACAAAGAGGGGGGGGGACGGGACGTGGGGGGCTGCTGAAGTTGAAGCCTGTTCTTTGTGGCACCCTGCCTCCTGATCATTTACATCAAGTTGACATTCGGAGAGTTTACTCTGGGGTCTGTAATTGTATTCTTTCGCCAGTTCTGCATTGCCAACCGTGAAAATGGAATCTTATCAACCCTGACCAATTTTTAATGTACAAAATGAATTGGCAGGGGTTCAAAAGAAGGGGGGAGCTACAATTCAAATCAGGTGAATGATACACGGCAATTTTTGTTCAGTGAGTGATTGAGCTGCCCACCAGCCCCCTCCTCGGCGACCCGCCACCTTATCACCCCCTGCTTTCAGCTATCACATTACAGTGGATTTATTTTCCTTGGGCGGGTTTGGAGGAGAGCAGCTCACCGGTGTTTCTCTGTAGTCATGCTGCCGTGCATGCATGTGGGTATAAATACAGCTGCTAATGCTGGAAATGTCTCAGCGGGGTCACTTTCCACATATTAACGGGTTTTTCCCGCGAGCTGCCGGTACTCGTGACCCAGGACCGGGATCAAACCTGAAACCTGAAGCATGCCGCCTGCTTTTATAGACATCAGATTTAACTTGAACCCGTGTTGTACGGAGGCTGGTTTGATGTTTAATCAGATGGAGATTAGGATTAAAACCTTAAACCTGCAGACCCAGGACACAACGGGAAAAAACATTCTTTCAGTTTAAAGGGATCCAACATCCACAGAATGATGCTCCTTCATCTTGTCCTCTTCCTCATCCTGAGAAGACTCTCCACCACTTTTTTAATATCTCAAATGCAGCCGGCAATCAGGAAGGCTTCTCGTTTCCCCCCAATTTTCATATAACGGAGTTCACCGGCGCTCAAAGCAAAAAGTCTATAAAAGTTCAGAAAAACTTGTCAATATTCCTCCATAGTGCTCGTCCAATGTCCACTCTCAGAAACAGAGTACGAGACAGGAACATTTCTGTACCTGCAGGTACATTTACTACAAATGTTCTCTCAAAAGTACAATATTGGTCTTTATGAGGCCAGAAGTACCTATATACTATGAAAAAGGGGTCCAAAGTAATATAAAGTACACATTTGTTCTTTTTCAACCCTAAGGGTACCTGCAGCATTGAAACATGTGTGAGCTTGTACAATAACTATAAATAGCAGTACTTCTAAACAGTAGTATAATTATAGTTATTATATTATGATTTTCATAATAATCATAGTAATAATTATATGTATAATTATATATGTGTTTGGCCTAATATTTCTATAATAATTATTCATTTATTATCAGCATCTTTGATTGTTGTCATAATCTCTATTTTATTGACTTTAATTCATCATCTTTAATTGGTTTAATTGTACTTTATTAACTCATACAGCGTGATAAGGTACAAAAATGGACCATGAAGGTACAGAAATGTCTTTCAGAAAGGACCCCCCCCCCCCCCAGCAACAAGCTTTGGACCCTTTTAAGTACAAACTTGTACCTCTATTTCTGAGTGTGTAATCCAAGTGTCCTGAGTGGGTAGTGTCCATCATTTACTGGAAACCACATCATTTAGTAGATTTTTAAAGTCTAAACAGTCGAACATCGTATCTCCCCGATGCGTCCATGCTAGTTCACAAGTTCATGATGCTGCTACTGTTAGTGATGATGATGATGGTTTTGGTAAATTCATAATATTACGATTACATTTTATATTTGAACTTTTTTCACTGAATAAATGTAAATAATCTTCACCTGTACTTAAGTTACATGATAACTGAAGGAAGTTATTAATCTTATTTTTGTTTAATTTACTCATTTGTTATTTTATTAAAGCATTTCTTTCCAGCGCTTTTGTTCTTAATTTTTACTTAAGTTTTACATATCTAATACTGCCCTTTTATTCAAGATATTAATGCAAACTGTACAATCATGTGAGTTTCTTTTAAGGGACAAAAAGTATCTGTATCGGTGAAAAGAGAGATTACTTTATGGCCTATCACTAAAAAATGATGCCACATAGTATTTCCTAAATGACGGCGGTGTTTCAGGTGCAGGCGTCCTCCGTCCACCTGAACTCGCTCGCTGGGTTTCGGGGCATCAGATGCTGGAATCCATCCCTGAAGAGAACCAAAGCAAAGCCATGCATCCGATAAACTCGCATCAGTAATAAAGATTAAGCAGAAGTTAATGACATCTTCAGTCATGCTCATGGAGGTAATCTCTCTCTTTTCTTCTTATATCAAAATTAGATTTGGAAGGGGAGGGGGGGACAAACAGGGGGTGAGACTCGGGTATAATATTTTAATCAAATTGTCATGAGTGAGTGGATACAATTAGAGAGGCTGTCAGTCACCGAGGCAGGGATGCTGTTGTTCAGCTGTCGGGATGATGTGTGAGTGTGTGTTGCATCAGATGCACCGTCGGTCAGTTTGCTGACCACTCCTACATAAACCTGACGTGTTCGGGGTGTTTCTCCTCATGCAGCTTTTAAACGAAGATGTTCCAGGACGAGCATGGAGGAAGACTCCAGTCATGTGAAAGATGAAGAGGAGAGCTGGAGAAAACCTCCGAGCGTGCTCCAGCGAGCGAAGCGCCCATGCGTGACCTTCCTCACGTTTGCGTGAGCATCTTGAGCTCAAACACGTGTGAAAAGCGCTGCTTATCGGGCCGGTTTGGGCCCGTTCACACGTGTGTTGTGATCCGAGAGCGCTGGGCTGAAATAATCGCTTCATGGCACAAACAAAGACGACCGGGGTTTGCTGGGTGTAATTGGGCCATTACACGAGGAAAAACACTTCAGCTGTTATCATCTTTACCGTGGTTCATATTTACTTCTGGTGGAATCCCTGAGGTGAAGTGCTTTTCTTCATGAGGGAAGGATTATTTTCCCATCAGAAAATCACCAGATTTGCTGATGACGTGAGTCTTTTTCTACAAAGATCCGCCTCCGCCCGTCTTCAGGGTTCCCACTCTTTCCTTGAAGTTATTTTCCAGGACTTTTCCAGCTGCTACAGTACGAGTCAAGTTATCACAACATAGACAAATAAATTCCACCACAAGCTTTTGGAGAAGTTTCTACAATTGTAGCTGATATTTTGTACAGCGATGAAGCAGAGACAAACTAGAGATAAAGCAGAGACAAACTAGAGACAAACTAGAGATGAAGCAGAGACAAACTAGAGACAAACTAGAGATGAAGCAGAGACAAACTAGAGACAAACTAGCGATGAAGCAGAGACAAACTAGAGACAGAACTAGAGATAAAGCAGAGACAAACTAGAGACAAACTAGAGATGAAGCAGAGACAAACTAGAGACAAACTAGCGATGAAGCAGAGACAAACTAGAGAGAGCAAACTAGAGATGAAGCAGAGACAAACTAGAGACAAACTAGAGATGAAGCAGAGACAAACTAGAGACAAACTAGAGATCAAGAAGAGACAAACCAGAGACAAACTAGAGATGAAGCAGAGACAAACTAGAGACAAACTAGAGATGAAGCAGAGACAAACTAGAGAGCAAACTAGCGATGAAGCAGAGACAAACTAGAGACAAACTAGAGATGAAGCAGAGACAAACTAGAGATGAAGCAGAGATGAACTAGAGACAAACTAGAGATGAAGCAGAGACAAACTAGAGATGAAGCAGAGACAAACTAGAGACAAACTAGAGACAAACTAGAGATGAAGCAGAGATGAACTAGAGACAAACTAGAGATGAAGCAGAGACAAACTAGAGATGAAGCAGAGACAAACTAGAGACAAACTAGAGATGAAGCAGAGACAAACTAGAGACAAACTAGAGATGAAGCAGAGACAAACTAGAGATGAAGCAGAGACAAACTAGAGACAAACTAGAGATGAAGCAGAGACAAACTAGAGACAAACTAGAGAAAGCAGAGACAAACTAGATACAAACTAGAGATGAACTAGAGACAAACTAGAGATGAAGCAGAGACAAACTAGAGACAAACTAGAGATGATGCAGAGACAAACTAGAGATGAAGCAGAGACAAACTAGAGATGAAGCAGAGACAAACTAGAGACAAACTAGAGATGAAGCAGAGACAAAGAACTAAGCAGAGACAAACTAGAGATGAAGCAGAGACAAACTAGAGAGGCAGAGAACTAGAGACAAACTAGAGATGAAGCAGAGACAAACTAGAGACAAACTAGAGATGAAGCAGAGATAAGCTAGAGACAAACTAAGCGATGAAGCAGAGACAAACTAGAGATGAAGCAGAGACAAACTAGAGATGAAGCAGAGACAAACTAGAGATTAAGCAGAGACAAACTAGAGATGAAGCAGAGACAAACTAGAGATGAAGCAGAGACAAACTAGAGACAAACTAGAGATTAAGCAGAGACAAACTAGAGATGAAGCAGAGATGAACTAGAGACAAACTAGCGATGAAGCAGAGACAAACTAGAGACAAACTAGAGATGAAGCAGAGACAAACTAGAGACCAAGCAGAGACAAACTAGAGACAAAGAGACTAGAGATGAAGCAGAGACAAACTAGAGACAAACTAGCGATGAAGCAGAGACAAGACTAGAGATGAAGCAGAGACAAACTAGAGACAAACTAGAGATGAAGCAGAGACAAACTAGAGACAAACTAGAGATTAAGCAGAGACAAACTAGAGACAAACTAGAGATGAAGCAAGAGACAAACTAGAGATGAAGCAGAGATGAACTAGAGACAAACTAGAGATGAAGCAGAGACAAACTAGAGACAAACTAGAGATGAACTAGAGACAAACTAGAGACGAAACAGAGACAAACTAGAGACGAAGCAGAGACAAACTAGAGACGAAGCAGAGATGAACTAGAGACAAACTAGAGACGAAGCAGAGACAAACTAGAGACGAAGCAGAGACAAACTAGAGATGAACTAGAGACAAACTAGAGATGAAGCAGAGATGAACTAGAGACGAAAGCAGAGACAACCTAGAGACAAAGCAGAGATGAACTAGAGACAAACTAGAGACAAACTAGTGATGAAACAGAGACAAACTAGCGACGAAGGAGAGACAAACTAGAGACAAAGCAGAGATGAATTAGAGACAAACTAGAGACGAAACAGAGACAAACTAGAGACGAAGCAGAGATGAACTAGAGACAAACTAGAGACGAGCAGAAACAGAGAAACTAGAGACGAAGAAGCAGAGACAAACTAGAGAAGAAGCAGAGACAAACTAGAGACAAACTAGAGACGAAGAAAGAGACAAACTAGAGACCAAGCAGAGACAAACTAGAGACGAAGAAGAGACAAACTAGCGATGAAGCAGAGATGAACTAGAGACAAACTAGAGACAAACTAGAGATGAAGCAGAGATGAACTAGAGACAAACTAGAGACGAAGCAGAGACAAACTAGAGACGAAGGAGAGACAAACTAGAGACAAAGCAGAGATGAACTAGAGGCAAACTAGAGATGAAAAAGAGACAAACTAGAGACAAAGCAGAGACAAACTAGAGACAAACTAACCAAGGAGAGACAAACTAGAGACAAAGCAGAGATGAACTAGAGACAAACTAGAGATGAAACAGAGACAAACTAGAGACAAACCAGAGACAAACTAGAGGCAAACTAGAGATGAAAAAGAGACAAACTAGAGACAAACTAGAGAGAAGCAAAGCAGAGACGAACTAGAGACAAGCTAGAGACGAAGCAGAGACAAACTAGAGACAAAGCAGAGCAGAGACAATGCAGAGAGAAGCGAATGGAGGAAAAATAATTTTCCATTACATTTTACTCTTTTTCTCATCTTCCATGTGTTTTCCATGACTGGAAAAATGTTAAATCATTTTCCAGGTTTTCCAGGACGCATGGAAACCCTGGTCTTACCGTAGATTCATCAAATCCATTTGTCTGAACCGCTTCATCGTTCCGTTGACATGCAAAGAAGGAAGGTATGTGTTATTGGAGGACAGGTATCTCCTCAAACAGTCGCTACAACTAATTAAAGACAATGGCTGTCGTCGTAGTGACGGATGTCAGGCGTGATGGTGCAGCAGCAGCAGAGACGAGCTCAAGCAAAACCGGAGGTAAAAATGAGGGACCAGACGACTCGATTCATCTTTTCCCACTCGTTTAGCTGCCACAGAAATCCTGAAACGTGATGGATCTCTGCTGATGGCTCGTTTTCTCACAACTCTGGAGCCCAAAGTTAAAGAGAAGCAAACAAGCGTGTCCCACACAAACGCTGTGGTTTGAGCTGACTGAGGTGTTTATGCCGTTATCATGAAGCAGAAACACGTTTTTCATCATTAAAAACAGAATATTTACTGGTTTTTGACTCTTCAGTGATGATGAAGTTCATTCACTGACGTCCACTCTATCACGTCCACCTTCTAGAACTGGGCCAGACCCCCGTCTAACCAGGTGATGGAGCAAGGATCACCAAGTCCGTGTCTGGAAGGTTGTTTCCCCCCCCCAACTTTCATACAGTATAATGGAGTTCACCGGGGTCCGAGCCAAAAAGGTCCATAAAAGTCCACAAAAACGTGTCAATATTCCTCCATACTGCTCGTCCAACGTAATCCAAGTGTCCTGAGTGGGTAGTGTCCAGAATTTACCGGAAACTACGTCATTTAGTAGATTTTTAGAGCCTAAACAGAAGAACAACGTACTTCCCCGATGTGCGTCCATGCGAGTTCATGACAGTACAGAAGCCGCGGCAGACCAACCCAGACGAGATCGCACGTTCTCTTTTTCGTTCTTTGTTTTAAATCAGTAGCCAACCCCTGTTTTGTTTGTCCGCAGCTTTTGACCATTCTTCCAGAAACGCATTTGTGAGAATGCACTGACAGAAACACCTTTGAAAATGAAAAAGGTTGTCCATTGTTGATCTGTGTCTTTTTAAAATTAAATTATCTTTTGTTTTTAGACTCATATAACTGTTGATTCATTCATGTGGCATCATTTTAGAAGACAACATTCATTGTTTCACTGTACATGAAAGGTTTGAGATAATATAGTTGTGTAAAAAGTGTTTCCTCCTTCCTGATTTCTTATTTTTTTGCATGTTTGTCACACACTTAAATGTTTCAGGTCCTGGTGTCAGGTGTGGGGGCAGGGACGTTGGGGTGGGGGCTGGCCTGCCCTGGGGGGCGTCGTCTGGGGGGTCCGGTCCTCCTGGGTTTCGGTTGGGCCGCCCGGGTCCGGGGGGGTGGCTGCTCCTGGGCGCTTGGGCCCTGGGCCCGGCGCTGTCTCCGCTCCGGGGGACGCCCGGCGCCCGGTGGGGTCGGCAGCTGCTGGTCTTGGTCCGCTGGGGCCTGGGCCCCCAGACTGCAGGGGGCTCCGGCTGGGGCCGCCTTTTGCCGCCCTTTGGGGGATGCATGTCCGCTCTTTGGGGGGGGGGGGGGGGGGTAGCTGGGATCTGGGCCTCTGGGCGGCTGCTGGGGGCCTGGGTCGTGAGCCTTGCGGGCTTCCTCCTCCTTGCAGAGACGAGGCTGCATCTGCATGACTGTATCACCACGGAGCACCCTTTATTATGCATGTTGACACTGTGACACTGCTTCCCATTCGATGACTAGGTTGTACCTCTTCTCTACTTCCCATTCGATGACTGGTTGTACCTCTTCTCTACTTTCCATTCGATGACTAGTGACCTCTTCCTCTTCCATTCAACAGTGACCCCCCCCCCACACCCCCCCCCAACCCCCCCCCCAACCTCTTCTCTACTTCCCATTCAACTACCCTTCTCGACGTTTTATTTTTCCAACAAACCGTCGCGACACCAGAACAAGGACTTCTCTCCTCCCCCCCCCCCCCCCCCCCCTTCCCCCTTCCTATCATCCTCTTTACTTTCTTTCCCCCCTTGTCACCCCCACCAGTATGAAATGGATTGGTGTAACAGACAAATGTTTAATTAAAGAAAAAAATGAAAAACATGATACAAGTGGAGCCTTATGTTCATAAAGCTCCGCTTGGTAAAGCAAAACTGTTCAACAGAATAAAGCAATCAGTTTCCATTCTCTTGCTTCGATCTGGACAGGACAAGTAAAAAAAAAAAAAAATGTTTCAGATCATCAAACAATTAAAATTTTAGACAAAGATAACACAAGTAAACATAAAATGCAGTTTTTAAATGAAGATTTTTATTCATAAAGGGGAAAAAAAAATCCAAACCTCCATGGTCCCTGTGTGAAAAAGTGATTGCCCCCCCTGTTAAAACATAAACTAACTGTGGTTTATCATCTTTGGAAAGCTGAGTTCAGCTTCTTATCCACATCCAGGCCTGATTACTGCCACACCTGTTCTCCATCAGAAATCCCTTAAATAGGACCTGCCTGACAAAGTGAAGTAGACCAAAGATCCTCCAAAGCTAGACATCATGCTGCCATCCAAAGAAATTCAGGAACAAATGAGAAACAAAGTCATTGAGATCTATCAGTCTGGAAAAGGTTCCAAAGCCATTTCTAAAGCTTTGGGACTCCAGAGAACCACAGTGAGAACCATTATCCACAAATGGTGAAAACATGGAACAGTGGTGAACCTTCCCAGGAGGGGCCGGCCGACCAAAATGACCCCAAGAGCACAGCGACGACTCATCCAAGAGGTCACAAAAGACCCCAGAACAACATCCAAGAACTGCAGGCCTCACTTGCCTCAATGAAGGTCAGTGTTCATGACTCCCCCATCAGAAAGAGACTGGGGGGCAAAAATGGCTGCATGGCAGAGATCCAAGACCAAAACCACTGCTGAGCAAAAAGAACATAAAGGCTCGTCTCAGTTTAGCCAGAAAGCATCTTGATGATCCCCAAGACTTTTGGGAAAATACTCTGTGGACTGACGAGACAAAAGTGGAACTTTCTGGAAGGTGGAGGTCCCATTACATCTGGCGTAAAAGTAACACGGCATTTCAGAAAAGGAACATCATAGCAACAGTAAAATATGGTGGTGGTAGTGTGATGGTCTGGGGCTGCTTTGCTGCTTCAGGACCTGGAAGACTTGCTGTGGTAAATGGAACCATGAATTCTGCTTCTACCAAAAAATCCTGAAGGAGAACGTCCGGCCATCTGTTGGTGACCTCAAGCTAAAGCGCACTTGGGTTCTGCAGCAGAACAATGATCCAGAACACACCAGCAAGTCCACCTCTGAATGGCTTAAGAACAACAACATGAAGACTTTGGAGTGGCCTAGTCAAAGCCCCCACCTGAATCCCATTGAGATGCTGTGGCATGAGCTTAAAAAGGCGGTTCATGCTGGAAAAGCCTCCAATGTGGCTGAATTACAACAATTCTGCAAAGATGAGTGGAACAAAATTCCTCCACAGCGCTGTAGAAGACTCATTGCCAGTTATCACAAACGCTTGATGCAGTTGTTGCTGCTAAGGTGGAACAACCAGTTATTAGGTTTAGGGGAAGATCACTTTTTCACACAGGGACATGGAGGGTTGGATTTTTACCCCTTACTGATAAAAACCTTCATTTAAAAACTGCATTTTGTGTTTACTTTTTATCTTTTGATCTGAAACATTTAAGTGTGACTAACATGCAAAAAAGTAAGAAATCAGGAAGGAGGCAACAGTTTTTCATACAGCTGTATATGACTGTATCATCTGCATAAAGTTGAAAAAAGCATTTAGCTAGACATGATGGGAGATATAAACAGAATAGAAAAATTCATCCAAAAATCAAATTCTTCCTTTTTTTGGTTTCCTTAATAAATTTTTTATTTTACCTGCCTTTTCTTTTTGGTTGACTTTCTTGATTTGATCTATACAATTAAAGTTAATTTGAAACTTGAATTCATCCCTAAGGCTCAGTATATATATATATATATATATATATATATATATATATATATATGTGTGTGTGTGTATGTAATGATTGGCAACATATAGAAAGTCTTGGCCTTAACATATGGAGTCGCACATGCTCAATAAATAAGATCCGTTCCCTGATGACATCACTCAAGTTCTGACCCGACTGCCTGTGGTGACTGCTGTCATCTGGACCAGTTAATCAACAGTTCTTTCCAATAATCATCTTCAACTATCAATAATTAACATTATCCTCTAAAACATCATCTGCAACTTTTATTCACTAAAACCAAAATCTTTGTGGGAAAAGTTGAGCAGAAGAGGAGTTTTAAAGTGAGTATGGTGAAGAGAACCGGCAGCAACATGTGTGATGCGTGGTCTGCTTTCAGTCCTCAGCGAGGTAACGACGTGGAACGACGTTCTCCGCGGTGAGGATAACGGATGCAGAGGAACCTTTAAAGACAGTCGCTGCAGCATCACCGCGTCCTCCCTCATCCACGCTGGCATTTTACATTATGCACCGCGTTATCAATAATCATCAGCGGACTAAATCTGTCTTTATTAATGTGTTGCGCCGGGGGCCCGAGCCGAGGGGGCGGCCTGACGGAGAGCCCGGCTCATGCCAGTGTGGCTTCCTCTCATTTGTCTACATCATGGGCCCCTGCATCGGGCTGAGATTGAGCTCCAGCCAAGCTCTACCACTTAATCAGCAGGTTAATGCCAGCCTCTGAGGGAGGGGGGGGGGGGGGGGTCGGCCATACTGGGATTTCAGCTCATTTACAAAGGAAATAACACGGTGCCCACAAGCTGCATGATGGAGGGAAAGGGGGGAGTTGTCCTGCTCTCCCTCCATCCTCCCCCACCTGTCCTCCATCTCCAGCCTTCATCTGTCATCTCTCCGTCCTCTTCCTCATCCCTTCATTCTCTGTCTGCCACCTCTATTCTGAGGGAACATGGCGCCCCAGAGCCCCGGTGAAATATAGCTGCCGGTGTGTGTGTGCATGTGTGTGTGTGTGTGTGTGCATGTGTGTGTGTGCATGTGTGCATGTGTGTGTGTGTGTGTGTGTGTGTGTCTGCTTGTGCTCTGGCAATATGCTCCCACTCAATCAGATTTGCATAAGTAACCTCTCAGCAGGCCTGCTCCACTGGCCAGGTGCGTGGCTGGATTTGCATATAGAACTGTGAGGCTCCCCAGAGTCACTTTAGACTCCAGTGACTGCTGAGTGAGCCCACATGAAATCTGAATTAAAAACCCTCCGCCTGCCCGTCTGACACCCTCCTCCATCCCTGCCCATCTACATACCTCCTTCACTTCCCTCCATCTCATCTCCCCCGCTCACATATCGCTTTATCTGCCTGGAAAGCTGCCGTCGCCTCTGCTGGTGCAAAGCTCGGAGTTCGCCTCCGTCCCCGAACCGTCTAATTCTGCCGCATGACTCGCTGATTTGTCCTGGACGTCTTCGCTCGTCTGTCTCTGACCCTGCAGCTGCAGCAGGAGGTGGGAAACTGGTCCGTCTGTTTCCGGGTTGGTCTGGGAGGTGGATAACGCGTGAACCCGTGAAGGTCAACGAGAGTCCCGCTTCCAGACACGACAGTATACGTACGTCTGAACCAACATGGCCACATCACATAAACCCTGTTTACATGAGCGGTCTGGTACGGGTCGGTCTGGTCTGGTACGGGTCGGTCTGGTCTGGTACGGGTCGGTCTGGTCTGATACGGGTCGGTCTTGTCTGGTACGGGTCGGTCTGGTCTGGTACGGGTCAGTCTGGTCTGGTACGGGTCGGTCTTGTCTGGTACGGGTCAGTCTGGTCTGGTACGGGTCGGTCTGGTCTGGTACGGGTCGGTCTGGTCTGGTATGGGGTCGGTCTGGTCTGATACGGGTCGGTCTGGACTGGTACGGGTCGGTCTGGTCTGGTACGGGTCGGTCTGGACTGGTACGGGTCGGTCTGGTACGGGTCGGTCTGGTCTGATACGTGTCGGTCTGGTCTGGTACGGGTCGGTCTGGTCTGGTACGGGTCAGTCTGGTCCAGCTGCAGCCTTTGGTGGCCAACTGTGAAGCCACCTGGAAACCCAAATATTTGTACTTCTCTCTTCATCCACGAGGAAGCAAATCCCCATAGACTCCCATCTTAAAATGAAAATGGCACCAGCAAAAAAATGAACCAAAATAAACATGTTAACAGTAAAAATAAAAATATTTGCAGGAAAAATAAATATGTTTAAAGTAGAAATAAACATGTTTACTGTAGAAATAAATGTTTACAGTTGAAATAAACATGTTTTTAGTAGAAATAAATATGTTTACAGTTAAAATAAACATGTTTACAATAGAAATAAATATGTTTAAAGTAGAAATAAACATGTTTATAGTAGAAATAAATGTTTAAAGTAGAAATAAACATGTTTACAGTAGAGATAAATATGTTTAAAGTAGAAATAAACGTATTTACTGTAGAAATAAATGTTTACAGTTGAAATAAACATATTTACAGTAGAAATAAACATGTTTACAGTTAAAATGAACATGTTTACAGTAGAAATAAACATGTTTACAGTAGAGATAAATGTTTAAACCTAGAAATAAACATATTTACTGGTAGAAATAAATGTTTATAGTTGAAATAAACATATTTACAGGGAGAAATAAACATGTTTACAGTTAAAATAAACATGTTTACAGTAGAAATAAATATGTTTAAAGTAGAAATAAACATGTTTATAGTATAAATAAATGTTTAAAGTAGAAATAAACATGTTTACAGTAGAGATAAATGTTTAATAGTAGAAATAAACATATTTACAGTAGAAATAAATGTTAAAAGTAGAAATAAACATGTTTACAGTAGAAATAAATAATCGTAAAGTAGAAATAAACATATTTACTGTAGAAATGAATGTTTACAGTTAATATAAACATATTTACAGTAGAAATAAACATGTTTAAAGTTTAAATAAACATGTTTACAGTTAAAATAAACATGTTTACAGTTGAAATAAACATGTTTACAGTAGAAATAAATGTTTACAGTTGAAAGAAACATTTACAGTAGAAATAAATGTTTAGAGTAGAAATAAACATGTTTACAGTAGAAATAAATGTTTAAAGTAGAAATAAACATATTTACTGTAGAAATAAATGTTTACAGTCGAAATAAACATATTTACAGTAGAAATAAACATGTTTACAGTTAAACTAAACATGTTTACAGTAGAAATAAACATGTTTACAGTTAAAATAAACATGTTTACAGTTGAAATAAACATGTTTACAGTAGAAATAAATGATTAAAGTAGAAATAAACATGTTTACATTAGAAATAAATGTTTAAAGTAGAAATAAACATATTTACTGTAGAAATAAATGTTTACAGTTGAAATAAACATATTTACAGTAGAAATAAACATGTTTACAGTTAAAATAAACATGTTTACAGTAGAAATAAACATGTTTACAGTAGAAATAAATGTTTAAAGTAGAAATAAACATTTTACAATAGAAATAAAATGTTTACAGTTTAGAAATAAACATGTTTTAGTAGAAATAAATATGTTTACAGTTAAAATAAAATGTTTACAGTTGAAATAAACATATTTACAGTAGAAATAAATGTTTACAGTTAAAATAAACATGTTTTTAGTAGAAATAAATATGTTTAAAGTAGAAATAAACATGTTTACAGTAGAAATAAATGTTTACAGTTAAAATAAACATGTTTATAGTAGAAATAAATATGTTTAAAGTAGAAATAAACATATTTACAGTAGAAATAAATGTTCACAGTTGAAATAAACATGTTTACAGTAGAAATAAATATGTTTAAAGTAGAAATAAACATATTTACAGTAGAAATAAATGTTTACAGCAGAAATAAACATGTTTTTAGTAGAAATAAATGTTTACAGTAAAAATAAACATGTTTACAGTAGAAATAAACATGTTTACAGTAGAAATAAATGTTTAAAGTAGAAATAAACATATTTACTGTAGAAATAAAATGTTTACAGTTGAAATAAACATATTTACAGTAGAAATAAACATGTTTACAGTTAAAATAAACATGTTTACAGTAGAAATAAACATGTTTACAGTAGAAATAAATGTTTACAGTTGAAAGAAACATTTACAGTAGAAATAAATGTTTAAAGTAGAAATAAACATGTTTACAGTAGAAATAAATGTTTAAAGTAGAAATAAACATATTTACTGTAGAAATAAATGTTTACAGTAGAAATAAACATGTTTACAGTTGAAATAAACATGTTTACAGTAGAAATAAACATGTTTACAGTAGAAATAAACATGTTTACAGTAAAATAAAAATGTTTACAGTAGAAATAAATATTAAAGTAGAAATAAACATGTTTACAGTAGAAATAAATGTTTACAGTAGAAATAAAATGTTTACTGTAGAAATAAATGTTTACAGTAGAAATAAATATATTTACAGTAGAAATAAAAATGTTTAAAGTAGAAATAAACATGTTTAAAGTAGAAATAAACATATTTACAGTCTAGAAATAAATGTTTAAAGTAGAAATAAACATTTTACAATAGAAATAAATGTTTACAGTTGAAATAAACATGTTTTTAGTAGAAATAAATATGTTTACAATAAAAATAAAATAAACATGTCTACAGTTGAAATAAACATGTTTACAGTAGAAATAAATATGTTGAAAGTAGAAATAAACATATTTACAGTAGAAATGAAAATGTTTACAGTTGAAATAAACATGTTTATTGTAGAAATAAATATGTTTAAAGTAGAAATAAACATGTTTACAGTAGAAATAAATGTTTACAGTTAAAATAAACATGTTTAAAGTAGAAATAAATATGTTTAAAGTAGAAATAAACATATTTACAGTCTAAACAAATGTTCACAGTTGAAATAAATATGTTTACACTAGAAATAAATATGTTTAAAGTAGAAATAAACATATTTTCAGTAGAAATAAATGTTTACAGTAGAAATAAACATGTTTTCAGTAGAAATAAATGTTACAGTTAAAATAAACATGTTTACAGTAGAAAATAACATGTTTACAGCTGAAATAAACATGTTTATAGAAGAAATAAATATGTTTACAGCAGAAAGTGCTATGGTACAGATCAGGTGGGGCTACTTGCATCACAGGTTCAACATCTCACGGTGCAGATAATATCAGTTAAATATCAGCTACTGATAATGTTACTGGTTCAATATTTAGGTCCTTTTATCCATCCATCTATCCATCCATCCATCCATCCATCTATCCATCCATCCATCCATCCATCCATCCATCCATCCATCCATCCATCCATGCATCCATCCATCCCCCCTCCTCCTCCTCCATCCATCCATCCATCCTCCTCCTCTTTCCTTCCTCCTCCTCCTCCTCCTCCCCCCCCCCCCCCCCCTCCCCCCCCCCCCCCTCCTCCCCCCCCCCCCCCCCCCCCCCCCCCCCCCCCCCTCCCTCCCTCCCTCTCTCTCTCCTCCCTCCCTCTCTCTCTCCCTCCCTCCCTCCCCCCCCCCCTCCTCCTCCTCCTCCTTCCTTCCTTCCTTCCTTCCTCCCCCCCCTCCCCCCCCCCCTCCATCCATCCATCCATCCATCATCCATCTATCCATCCATCCATCCATCCATCCATCATCCATCCATCCATCCATCCATCATCCATCCATCCATCCATCCATCCATCCATCCATCCATGCATCCATCTATCCATCTATCCATCCATCCATGCATCATCCATCCATCCATATATTCCAGCAGATTAAAACATTTTAATGTCTTTCATGTTATTCATTGTCTTAAAAAATCCTTCATATTTAAATGTAACCTCACAGAGACGCATCATATCAGATTTATGATTTACATCTACGACTATGATCTTTTTTTCCGAGTTAAAATATGTCTTACAGTAGCAAGTCTTACAGTTTGGTAATTACAGATATTTCCAGTATTTGTGCGTTTGTGTCTGACGGACTTGGACGTGAACCCAGACTGCAGTGAGGGATCAATGATCGCGGAGTCTCTACATGAGGAGCGAGACATGCTCTCCATCTCATCCGCCACTTTCAGGATGAAGTGGGCGACACTTCGTCGTAATCGTCCGGTAAACCTCCGTCCCCTCGTTTGTGCGAGGCTTTGACTCTGTTGTGCATCTTAAACCATGGAGGTTGAACGTCTGGAAGAGCTCTCCTGCTGCACCTGCCAGCGTCTCTGCAAGATGACACAATTCCCTTCAAGTCTGTAAAGATATTTTTATTCAATAAGCACCGAGATTGTAAAGTCTTAACAAAACACCAGAGACAACGGCTGCAATCCAGCATCAGTCTCTCCGCTCTCTCATGTAAATGCCAGGAGGAAGATATTGAAATGTATGCCCTGCTCTTTTCACACACCATGACAGCTCCACAGAAATTGGCTCGCTGGATCTCAGTCGTGTCCCATTTCTGCAGATAAAACTTGTAAAACAATTCATTTTAATACATGGAAAACCCACAGCTGCCTCAGACCAGGCGGGAATGCATAAAATCCTGACTCTCAGCCTGACCCCGACTTAAGGGTGTCCTTAACTAAGGGCTATCCGCCGAGCACCGCCGGCTATACCCTGTGTCATTTGTACTTTCTTATATGTTAATGCATCGAGGAATTTATTCTGGAAAAAAGAGGAAGAAAAGGGGGAGGCGCAGGGGAATACCACCGGCTGAGCAATATCCTTTTTGCATGAACAGAGGAAATTGTTCCGTGACCCTCTGAGGCCTGGTCCATTTGAATATGTGTGTTGTCCCCGTCTCTCGGACCGGCCGCAACACAACAAGGCTGCTGCAGTAATGTGTTTGTTCTCCTTCTGATGGAAATATCCACCGACGTCTGGCAGCTAGTTTGCATCCGAACCTTCAGAAAAGACAAATGAAAGCTAAAGTGAGTGAACCGGAGGCAGGAGGGGCCTCGCAGCTCAGCCTTTAGATGGAGAATACGACCACGAACGTCACGTCAGGGCGGCTGTGAGATGAAGCAGAATCTCATCAACACACGTTGTTCCCTTTAGACCATTAACTACGTATCAGATGTTAGAGACGTCCGATATTATCGGCCAATATCGACATTAAATCGTAATATTGGAAAATATCCGTCCCGGTTTTATTTAACAGATATTTTTGCTAACGAAACCTTTTAATCTTGTTCCATCAGCGTTGGTCCAGCAAGTAGAAAAGTCCCTGTTACGCTGCAAGAACTTCATTTCCCAGCATGTTCACAGTAGAAATAAACACGTTTACAACAGAAATAAACATGTTTACAACAGGAATAAACACGTTTACAGCAGAAATAAACATGTTTACAGTAGAAATAAACATGTTTACAACAGGAATAAATATGTTTACAGCGGAAATAAATATTTTAAGTAGAAACAAAACATGTTCATGATAGAAATAAACACATTTACAACAGAAATATGTTTTAAGTAGAAATAAACATGTTTACAGCAGAAATAAACACATTTACGACAGAAATAAACATGTTTACAGCAAAAGCAAACATATTTACAGTTGAAAAAACACATTTACAGCAGAAATAAACATGTTAACAGTAGAAATAAATATTTCAAGTAAAAATAAACATGTTTACAACAGGAATAAATACGTTTACAGCGGAAATAAACATGTTTACAGTAGAAATAAACATGTTTACAACAGGAATAAATATGTTTACAGCGGAAATAAATATTTTAAGTAGAAACAAAACATGTTCATGATAGAAATAAACACATTTACAACAGAAATATGTTTTAAGTAGAAATAAACATGTTTACAGCAGAAATAAACACATTTACGACAGAAACAAACATGTTTACAGCAGAAGCAAACATATTTACAGTTGAAAAAACACATTTACAGCAGAAATAAACATGTTAACAGTAGAAATAAATATTTCAAGTAAAAATAAACATGTTTACAACAGGAATAAATACGTTTACAGCGGAAATAAACATGTTTACAGTAGAAATAAACATGTTTACAACAGGAATAAATATGTTTACAGCGGAAATAAATATTTTAAGTAGAAACAAAACATGTTCATGATAGAAATAAACACATTTACAACAGAAATATGTTTTAAGTAGAAATAAACATGTTTACAGCAGAAATAAACACATTTACGACAGAAATAAGCATGTTTACAGCAGAAATAAACACATTTACGACAGAAATAAACATGTTTACAGCAGAAGCAAACATATTTACAGTTGAAAAAACACATTTACAGCAGAAATAAACATGTTAACAGTAGAAATAAATATTTCAAGTAAAAATAAACATGTTTACAACAGGAATAAATACGTTTACAGCGGAAATAAATATTTTAAGTAGAAACAAAACATGTTCATAATAGAAATAAACACATTTACAACAGAAATACATGTTTTAAGTAGAAATAAACATGTTTACAACAGAAATAAACATGTTTATGGTAGAAATAAACATGTTCATAATAGAAATAAACACATTTACAACAAAAATAAATGTTTTAAGTAGAAATAAACATGTTTACAGTAGATATAAACTCATTTACAACAGAAATAAACATGTTTACAGCATAAATAAACATGTTCACATTAGAAATAAAAACATTAACAACAGATATAAACACGTTTACAGCAGAAATAAATATTTTAAGTAAAAATAAACATGTTTACAGTAGAAATATACATATTCACAGCAGGAATAAACATGTTCACAGTAGAAATAAATTTGTTTCCAACAGAAATAAACATGTTTACAGCAGAAATAAACATGTTTACAGCTCTCTGACAATCATGTTAAACACAGACCTACCTGATCCCCACGATCACACCTGTACCTGTCTGGAATGCAGTCACCCACCAAAACTTCATGCCTGATGCAAAATATGTGTCATTCAAGATATTTTACACACATTTAGGTTCTGTGATCAAAATCCCAGTTTTAAGCTTTTCTCACCGAGATCGTGGATCGTGGAAATAAAGCTGCTGCTTCACAGCTGAGACCCAAAACTGCTTCTGAACCACGTTCATTTGTAATGTCAGACACCAGCTACCCCATACAGCTAAAAGTCAGAGGGGTCTGAAGAACTGCTACATACACTGTAGCAACAAAGTCGTGGAGCTTTACCGTGTCCGTCAGCATAATTAGTCGTACGAGAAAAACAGCCACAACAAAGGTTCTGTTTAGCTTCTAATGCACCCCATGAGCTCACCGTAAACGTGTCACAGTGCACGCAAACATGGCTGGAACCCTGGAACTACTTTTTACAGACGTGTTACTACACGGTTATAAACATCGCCCTGGAGCTACTTTTTACAGACGTGTTAGTACACGGTTATAAACATCACCCTGGAACTACTTTTTACAGACGTGTTACTACACGGTTATAAACATCACCCTGGAGCTACTTTTTACAGACGTGTTACTACACGGTTATAAACATCACCCTGGAACTACTTTTTACAGACGTGTTACTACACGGTTATAAACATCACCCTGGAACTACTTTATACAGACATGTTACTACACGGTTATAAACATCGCCCTGGAACTACTTTTTACAGACGTGTTACTACACGGTTATAAACATCACCCTGGAACTACTTTTTACAGACGTGTTACTACACGGTTATAAACATTGCCCGGAACTACTTACTACACGGTTATAAACATCACCCTGGAACTACTTTTTACAGAGGTGTTACTACACGGTTATAAACATCGCCCTGGAACTACTTTTTACAGACGTGTTACTACACGGTTATAAACATCACCCTGGAACTACTTTTTACAGACATGTTACTACACGGTTATAAACATCGCCCTGGAACTACTTTTTACAGACGTGTTACTACACGGTTATAAACATCACCCTGGAACTACTTTTTACAGACGTGTTACTACACGGTTATAAACATCGCCCCCGGAACTACTTTTTACAGACGTGTTACTACACGGTTATAAACATCGCCCGGAACTACTTTTTACAGACGTGTTACTACACGGTTATAAACATCACCCTGGAACTACTTTTTACAGACGTGTTACTACACGGTTATAAACATCACCCCGGAAGTACTTACTACACGGTTATAAACATCAACCTGGAACTACTTTTTACAGAGGTGTTACTACACCGTTATAAACATCGCCCTGGAACTACTTTTTACAGACGTGTTACTACACGGTTATAAACATCGCCCTGGAACTACTTTTTACAGACGTGTTACTACACGGTTATAAACATCGCCCCGGAACTACTTTTTACAGACGTGTTACTACACGGTTATAAACATCACCCCGGAACTACTTTTTACAGACGTGTTACTACACGGTTATAAACATCACCCCGGAACTACTTACTACACGGTTATAAACATCACCCTGGAACTACTTTTTACAGAGGTGTTACTACACGGTTATAAACATCGCCCTGGAACTACTTTTTACAGACGTGTTACTACACGGTTATAAACATCGCCCTGGAACTACTTTTTACAGACGTGTTACTACACGGTTATAAACATCACCCTGGAACTACTTTTTACAGACGTGTTACTACACGGTTAAAAAACATCACCCTGGAACTACTTTTTACAGACGTGTTACTACACGGTTATAAACATCGCCCTGGAACTACTTTTTACAGACGTGTTACTACACGGTTATAAACATCACCCTGGAACTACTTTTTACAGACATGTTACTACACGGTTATAAACATCACCCTGGAACTACTTTTTACAGACGTGTTACTACACGGTTATAAACATCACCCTGGAACTACTTTTTACAGACGTGTTACTACACGATGGTAAATGTCACCTGGAACTACTTTTTACAGACGTGTTACTACACGATGGTAAACGTCACCCTGGAACTACTTTTCACAGACGTGTTACTACACGGTTATAAACATCGCCCTGGAACTACTTTTTACAGACGTGTTTCTACACGGTAATAAACATCGCCCTGGAACTACTTTTACAGACGTGTTACTACACGATGGAACTACTTTTTTTCTAAATATCTCAGTTTCATCATCTGAAATGTTTATGTTTAACTATGAATAAAATACGTTGATAAAATCCCATTTTTCTGTATGTTGTACACACATTTCCGCCTCGTATTCTCAACCTCTGCTTTTTTGCCTGTATGTGAGTTTGTCATTCATCTCTGACCCCTCCTCCTCCTCCTCGTCTTCCTCAGACGGTCTCAGCCTCTCGCTGGGTGAAGTTCAGCTGTTTACCGGTGGCAGCAGGTCAGCCTGCATGCAGCATGCACATGAAAGGACACTTGTAATATACAGAAAGGGCAGAATCAGGGCCACGCAGGAATATAATAACATAAAAAAAGGTGAAGGCGAGCAGAAGCGCGAGGTCTTCATCTCTCATGTATAGAAATTGGAAACGTCTGACCAGCCGGGGGTTGCTTATCTCAGAGGGCAGATAGCATCACGAAACAAGCCTGTAATGGCCACATGCTCCACTTGATAATCCCCTGCTTCCCCTCCCCGCCGCTGTCCGTCCGCAGATACCGGGCCGCGGTGGCGGGGCGTGGAGGCTCGGAGAGCAGGGGAGCATTACTGATTCAGAAGAAATGCATTGGGGCTCCTTCAGTGCTCTGGTGGACCGGGTTAACATAATAGCTTCCCCGCCCCGGCCCTTACCTTGTTTTTGATTGATACTTTTCAATTACAGTCCACTCCCGTCCGAGCCGGCCGCTCCGCCGCCCTCGCCCCCTCCCCAAACATTCAAAATGCTATTTTTCTCCCCGTGTGATAACTTCAAACATTTAGGGGGTACAAGAGCAGTGGTAACCCTGTTTAGCCGGCGCAGTAAATTGGTTCCATGTTCAACATAATAGCAGTGACAGGCTTTTGCTAGGGAAATCAGTCCGGCAAAGGGACATGCCAACGATAAGACATCCGGCTTTGAAATTCTATTTCTCCGTATCAGAATTAAATCTGGACTTTATATTTCTTTTTGCCGGGGCGCAGGCTCTCTCCGGTCGCTTCCCGGCCTGTACTATTTGATCATGGGGTGACAACTAATACTTACCCCTGAGATCCTCGGCTCTCTCCATTTTCTGGGACTTTGGACCCTATTTTTTCTTTTGCCTTCTTATATTTTCTCTTCTTTTTTTTCCATATTGGTTGTCAGAACCTGTGATGATTTGTCCGTCCCTGGGATGGAGTGCGTCAGAGCACACTGTGTATGTCTGCAGCATTTTAATCCAGCTGAGGGTCGTCTGCACACAGCATGGGCATGGGAGCTGCCGCGAACAGGTAAACAGGAGAGAGTGTCGACAAGGAAAGTCATGAATGACGATTTACTGTTTACGCATCATCGTTAGCATGTACCTGAGTCAGTCCCACTTCTGCGACATCAGTCTGTCCAGTTCGGAAGTAAGGATCCAGCTCTGAGCCTGGAAACTCCTAAAACCTGCAGGATGACGGCCCTGGAGGACCGGAGTTGCCCATAATGGATTTCACCTGCAACTGAACCAAAAAGGTCCATAAAAGTCCACAAAAACTCGTCCAACGTAATCCTGAGTGTCCTGAGTGGGTGCGCCACAATTTACTGGAAACCATCATCATAGTGATGCACAATATTGGAATTTTGGCCGATATCCGATAAGCCAATATTTTAGAACTCATGTGGCCAATAACCGATATCGATACCGATATTAAAGCTGAAAAAAAAAATTAGCAGTCATTGCAAATTGCAGTTTTGTTATCCGTTTCCAACACCTTAAAAAATAGCGGTGTGAAAAAATACCGATACACTGAAATATTGCGATATTTTCATATGCCGATATCAAATCGATATTTAAAAATGCGGTACCAATCTATTTTACTTACAAAATCTTGAGAGATTTCATCATTCTGTTAAAATGTCTCTCGATATTTTGTGAATTCTCACAAGATTTTGTAAGTAAAATAGATCGATACCGCATTTTAAAATATCGATTTGATATTGGCATATGAACACATTTCAATTTTTTTGTGAATTCTCATGAGATTTTGTAACAGAACAATGAAATATCACGAGATTTTGTTAGTAAAGTAGATCGATACCACGTTTTTAAATGTCAATATGATATCAGCAGATGAAAATATCATATTTCAGTTTATTGATATTTCTTCCCATCCCTAGTCTTTGGAAGTTTGAAAGTTTTTGAAAAAGTTTTTTTTTTTTAGCTTTTAGAAACAGCAGGCTAATCGTTTAAACATCGTGGGTGGCCGATATCAATATTCAGTTTTAAGGCCGATACAGGCCGATACCGATAGGGATCGATTATTTTGTTCATCCCTACATCATTTAGTAGATTTTTATAGCCTAAACGGTAGAACATCGTACTTCCCTGATGCGCCCTTGTGAGTTCATGACACTATGGAAGCAACGGCAGAAGAGATCTCGCATTCTTTCTTTCTTTCTTTCTTTCTTTCTTTCCATCTTTCTTTCTTTCTTTCTTTCTTTCTTTCAAATCAATATCCAACCCCTCTTGCATTTGTCCGCAGCTCGGTCGCTCTTCGCATAATGTAAACAGCTAATTTCTTCTTCTACGCTGCATTATTGGCAGAGTACACACTCAGAAACAGAGGTACCAGTTTGTACCTATAAGGGTCCAAAGCTTGTTGCTGGGGGGGGGGGGGGGGGGGGGCTCCTTTCTGAAAGACATTTCTGTACCTTCATGGTCCATTTTTGTACCTTATCAAGCTGTATGAGTTAATAAAGTACAATTAAACCAATTAAAGATGATGAATAAAAGTCAATAAAATAGAGATTATGACAACAATCAAAGATGCTAATAATAAATGAATAATTATTATAGAAATATTAGGCCAAACACATATATAATTATACATATAATTATTACTATGATTATTATGAAAATCATAATATAACTATAATTATACTACTGTTTAGAAGTACTGCTATTTATAGTTATTGTACATGTTTCAATGCTGCAGGTACCCTTAGGGTTGGAATGGTACAAATGTGTACTTTATATTACTTTGGAGCCTTTTTCATAGTATATAGGTACTTCTGGCCTCATAAAGACGCTGAACGCTGCAGCTTCCATAGCGTCGTGAACTCTTATGGACGCGTCGGGGAAGTACGATGTTCTACTGTTTATAAAAATCTACTAAATGATGGTTTTTACAGTAAATTCTGGACGCTACCCACTCAGGACACGTGGATTACATTGGACGAGCAGTATGGAGGAATATTCTGTGGGTGTCGTGTCCTTTAAGTCCTCCGTTATGCTTTGCCGTTTCCTGCTTTCAGGTCCGTGTGCATGCGAGCATCTCGCTGCATCTCCGTGTGAGCAGCAGCAGTTCTCTCATCAGCAGCAGAAGCGACGCTCTCCAGCGGTATCTGAGCCCATCTCATATCCACGTGGCTCCCGACGACAGCACCGGCCCCGCAGATAATTAATCTATTTAGCGGAGGGGGTGGAAAGCCCCCCCGCCGCCAGGTCAGACAAGTTTGTGGATTTACACATTTTAAAGTCATCCAGTCCCTCAATGGCACCAAACTGTGCAATATTCTAATGCCATTAATTACTATTTCCGATTGGATGGTCTCGGCTGCGTGCGGACCAGCTGTTTCATCAAGCGTGTGTGTGTGTGTGTGTGTGTGTGTGTGTGTGTGTGGCTAACAGAGAGGTGGTGTGTAAGTGAGACGCCGCTCCCAGCGCGACCCGCATGCATCCTTTCGTCATGTTGTGACATTCTGAGAGACTCCTGCTGTAATTCAGCCCACCACTGCTGGGAGGTGTGTGTGTGTGTGTGTGTGTGTGTGTGTGTGTGGGGAGACGATGAAAGTCATGTCAGGAAAAAAGCTTCTTATTATTTTACATTAAAATTTAAAGCAGATGCACATTAACCTGGATATGATGCAGCTTCTTAGGTTTGAAAAGCAAACTTGGTCTCATCAGTGATGTCACAATAATTAGCCAATAGGAGAGTCAAGCATTCACACTCACACAGATGAGACAAACAATCACCATGAGGGATGGGCACCGTTACAAAAAATAACTTTAAAAATAAAAACACTTTTAATAACTTACAAACTGACAACACAATGTTGTTTATTTTAAAGTTTAAGGTATTTAAATTACAAATAAACATAACATGCGAGTAAGAACCAAAGTTACATTCAGGTGGATGAAAGATAAAGTGCAAAACGAACCCTGAGAACATTGAGAACAACACAATATCATCCATTTTGGGAGGGGGGGGCTGCAGCCTTTCAGGGACAAAGTCTTTCAGGGCTGAAGTCAGGGACAATACAACAATCATCATCATCATTGTTGTTAGAAAAAAACAATAGCTGTATACACACAATTGTTCCCTCCTCTTTCATTTCTCACCAACTCTGTATTTTTTTTTTTTTGGGGTGGGGGGGGGGGGGGGGGTAATGTTTCCTGAAAGTTTCAGATACACACTCAAAAGGTACGAGACAGGAACGTTTCTGTACCTGTACGTACATTATTTACAAATGTTCTCTCAAAAGTACAATATTGGTCTTTATGAGGCCAGAAGTACCTATATACTATGAAAAAGGCTCCAAAGTAATATAAAGTACACATTTGTACCATTCCAACCCTAAGGGTACCTGCAGCATTGAAACATGTGTGTAGCTTGTACAATAACTATAAATAGCAGTACTTCTAAACAGTAGTATAATTATAGTTATTATATTATGATTTTCATAATAATCATAGTAATAATTATATGTATAATTATATATGTGTTTGTCCTAATATTTCTATAATAATTATTCATTTATTATCAGCATCTTTGATTGTTGTCATAATCTCTATTTTATTGACTTTTATTCATCATCTTTAATTGGTTTAATTGTACTTTATTAACTCATACAGCTTGATAAGGTACAAAAATGGACCATGAAGGTACAGAAATGTCTTTCAGAAAGGAACCCCCCCCCCCAGCAACAAGCTTTGGACCCTTTTAGGTACAAACTGGTACCTCTGTGTTTGAGTGTGTACAGTAGAACTACCATTTTCTGCCGTTGCTGTTTTAGTCCCCCACAGGTCTGTCGCGCCTGACTAACTCCGCCTTTCTTATGCAAATTCATCCAGGAAGGCTCCGCCCAGAACTGCCCCAACCAGTTTCTAATGCCCTGATTGGTCAACACCACACTACCCCCGTTTAGTTTGTTCACAACCGAGGCGTCTTCAGCTCTGGTGTTCAGAGTGAAGTCATCGTGAGTTTTGTGACACACACTGACACACACTGAACAACGGACGAAGTTGAGCTCGTGATTTACCTGCTGTTTGTTTTATCAACACCGTTGACCACGAAGCTGGTGGACGTGCGGAAAAACCCTCAGTAACTACAGCAAGCCAAATCTGAACTCACAGGACAAAAGCACTCGATCATTCACTCATTCTCCATTAAGTGTTGGTGAAATGAAGGAGTTTTGCTGCAGATGACGTCTATAGAGGCCCGTTCATTCTGCCTCCTTCACGTCCAGTATGGATATACGCGGATCTACGACTGATCTGAATATCGTCTACAGGAGTCAGAGTGATGCCGAAACGTTACTGGTCAGTAAATGCACATATAAATTCCACAAATGAGGTCCAGGTTGGAAAAAGAAAAGTTATCCTTTAATAACTCTTGGCTGCCCCCTAAAAACATCACTGCAGGTGCCCCTGCAGTGGTCAGACCCCAGACCTCCATCCTTCCCTCCCCAGACCTTAGTTAGACCCCTGATCAGCCTGGACCAGTATGAACCAGTATGATCCAGTATGAACCTGTATGATCCAGTATGAACCTGTATGATCCAGTATGAACCTGTATGATCCGGTATGAACCAGTATGATCCAGTATGAACCTGTATGATCCAGTATGATCCGGTATGATCCAGTATGAACCTGTATGATCCAGTATGAACCTGTATGATCCAGTATGAACCTGTATGATCCGGTATGAACCAGTATGATCCAGTATGAACCTGTATGATCCAGTATGATCCGGTATGATCCAGTATGAACTAGTATGATCCAGTATGAACTAGTATGAACCGGTATGAACCAGTATGATCCAGTATGAACCTGTATGATCCAGTATGAACCTGTATGATCCGGTATGATCCAGTATGAACCTGTGTGATCCGGTATGATCCAGTATGAACTGGTATGATCCAGTATGAACTAGTATGAACCGGTATGAACCAGTATGATCCAGTATGAACCTGTATAAACCTGTATGATCCGGTATGATCCAGTATGAACCTGTGTGATCCGGTATGATCCAGTATGAACCGGTATGAACCAGTATGATCCAGTATGAACCTGTATGATCCAGTATGAACCTGTATGATCCGGTATGATCCAGTATGAACCTGTATGATCCGGTATGATCCAGTATGAACCTGTATGATCCGGTATGATCCAGTATGAACTGGTATGAAGTGGTTTGATCTAGTATGAACCGGTATGAACCAGTATGAACTAGTATGATCCAGTATGAACCGTAATGAACCGGTATGATCCAGCACAAACTGGTATGAACCGGTCTGATCTAGTATGATCCAGTACGAACCTGTATGATCCAGTATGAACCTGTATGATCCAGTATGAACCTGTATGATCCGGTATGATCCAGTATGAACTGGTATGAAGAGGTTTGATCTAGTATGAACCGGTATGAACCAGTATGAACTAGTATGATCCAGTATGAACCGGAATGAACCGGTATGATCCAGCACAAACTGGTATGAACCGGTCTGATCCAGTATGAACCGGTATGAACCAGTATGATCCAGTATGAACCGGAATGAACCGGTATGATCCAGCACAAACTGGTATGAACCGGTCTGATCCAGTATGAACTGGTATGAACCAGTATGATCCAGTATGAACTGGTATGAACCAGTATGATCCAGTATGAACCGGTATGAACCAGTATGATCCAGTATGAACCGGTATGAACCAGTATGATCTGGTATGAACTACTATGAACCAGTATGAACCGGTATGATCCAGTATGAACTACTATGAACCAGTATGATCCGGTATGAACCGGTATGAACCAGTATGATCCAGTATGATCCGGTATGAACCAGTACGAACCAATATGAACCAGTATGATCCGGTTTGAACCAGTATGATCCGGTCTTGAACCAGTATGATCCAGTATGAACCAGTATATAATAGAATGAACCAGTATGAACCGGTATGATCCAGTATGATCCGTTATGAACCAGTATGAACCAATATGAACCAGTATATACGAGTATGAATGGCATGATCCTGTATGAACTGGTATGAACCAATATGAACCGGTATGGCTTCGGCTGGTAAAACTGGACCCGACAGACCAGCATACTCCTGGAACCATGTTGGACAGACCAGACCAGAGTGGACGTGTTGGTCATGAAGACCTCACATCAGCTGGTGCAGGATGATGATGATGATGATGATGATGATGATGATGAGGGACTCCTTCAGTCCCTCACGGACCAGGAACTCTGAAGTGTTCGTGAGTCAGATGTGAGTCCATCTGTCTGACACATGAAGCTGAAACTGTCTCATCACCATGACGACAATCCCAAACACAGCAGCAGGTCTACAACTGAACCAGGTCTTGTCGTGGTCCAGGAGGGGTGGAGCAGAGTTCCTCCTCCACCATGAGACAGACTGATGACATCATCCAGTCCTCACACAGATCCTGGTGTTTATTCTGTCCAGTGTGACGGGTCGTGATGTTAATCTGAGGCTGAACTTTAACACCTGGCTGGAACCAGATGATGTTCCCGTCGTAGATGTTCCTGGTCCGTCGTCACGGCCGAGTTTCTGAGTGGGTTCATCAGCTGAGGAACCGCAGCGTTCCTGATGGCAGAGATAGAGAACCCGAATCTGCCGGATGCAGGCGAGAGGAAATGCTGCGCCAGCATCGCACGACACTTACAGACGTTTGCAGTCGTTGCTGATTAAATTAGAGAAGATCAACGTCTGCGGCGGCCGGCGACTCGCGTCCTTGGATTTAAACCCAAGTTCTGCTCTCTGAGCCTTCCTCAAGTCCAGAGCAGCTGAGGATTAGTGTCTGTGGATGTCAGAGGGACACCAGCAGCTCCGGCATCAAGACTTACACATTCCAGGCATGCAGCAGGGGGTGGTGGGGGGAGTGACAGAGGCGGGGGGGCTCCTGGGCTCCCTCTCTGACATTGTGAGTGTCAGACTCCGATCACTTTAATCAGACCGAGGATATGCATGATAAAACGGATAAGGGACTTTAATCAAAAAAATTCGCTGGTCTGGAAACGTGACACACTCCGACAAGCACGCCTCAACCCCCACTCCTGCTCCACCACCTCCTCAACAACCCCCCCCCTCCCCCAACCCCCAGTGTCACCGCCACCACCGCCCCGGTCTGAGCTCACCATGAATATGCATGGACCAACCGGGAGATAGGTACGCGTTAAAACAGGGCGGTGTGTGCTCAGCTCAAACACACACACACGTTTTCTATCCCTGTGGGGTACATCCACCGACATAATGCATTCCCGAGCCCCTTACCCTAAACCTAACCCCCATAACTGATTACCTAAACCCAACCTTTGTCCTAATCCTAACCAAAACCTAATTGTAACTTAATCTCTAAAACCTAATCTTGACCCTCAAAACGAGTTTGGACCCGAGGAGACTTGGAAAATGTCCCCACGAGGGCGAGACGTCCCCACAGTGATGGTAAAAATCCAGGACATGGTCCCCACAATGTTGCAAAAACGCGCCCACACACACACACATTAATGGACTCTGTGACTGCATATCTGCTCATTTAAAATCCACAGTAATCCAGAACAGTCCTCTCCCTCCCCAGGACTGATTCATCTCCTCTTCATCATGTGTTCATGGTCTTCATGTTCTCATTTAGCAGGCAGCGCCTCTGAATGCTCCGTAGCTGATTAAAGGAATATTCCACCCACAGAATGATGTAACTTTATCTTCCCCTCATGGTGAGAAAGACTCTGTTACTCTTTCCGGCTTCCCTTTATATGAGAACCACTCCTCATTCCATGGGACCATTGAAACAACATTTCGAACGACAACGGCTCTAAAAATCTACTAAATGATGGTTTCCAGTAAATCCTGGACACTACCCACTCAGGACACTTGGATTACATTGGACGAGCAGTATGGAGGAATATTGACACGTTTTTGTGGACTTTTATGGACCTTTTTGGCTCGGACCCCGGTGAACTCCATTATATGAAAGTTGGGGGGAAACGAGAAGCCTTCCTGATCTCCGGCTGCATTTGAGATATTAAAAAAGTGCTGCAGAGTCTTTCTCACCATGAGGGGAAGTGGAAGATAAAGTTACATCATTCTGTGGGTGGAATGTTCCTTTAATAATAAATGACACATGTTGGAACTGACACGCACACGCGTGACCTGACATCACCTTCATTTGAAAACTCAAACGTTTAAATGCCGCCAAAGCGCCACGCGGGATGCATGGAGCAGGAGTCGGCCGTTTAGATGCCTGCAGGGACGATCCGGGTCTGAGTTACCAGAGTCTCTGATGAAGATTTCATCAGTGTTGCATCTGGAGAAAAATGTAAATAATCTTATAAATTGTTCAGAAACAGCTCAGCTGAAGCTTCCCTGAACGCATCCTGACCCAAGATCCGAGTATCAGCCAATCACAGGCAGGCTGATGAAGGAAACCAGAAATCTGCTGACTCACTGGTGACGATGACGAATGATGGTGAAAAACAACTTCTCACTTTCAGGAAGATGATTTAGTTCATGAAAGACCTGAATCTGAGATCTGCCGGTTAAAGTCGGGATAACATAAAATAACACAATCAGACCGAGGACAAAGGTCGCAGAGCTTCGTGGAAGCAGAAAAACTGACATTTGTTCTTTATTTCAGTTAATAAAAAGTTTTTTGTTTTCGTTAACATAAGTATTATTATAAGAGGGAGTGGGTAGTTTAGTGGTAATGTTGTGGGCTTTGACGCGGCAGACCAGAGTTCAAGTCCCCGACACGACACTCAGGTGAACCACCGTGGACCCCTGAGCAAGGTCCTTAACCCCACCAACTGCTCCCCAGGCGCTTTAACTAGCAGCCCACTGCTCTAAGGTCCCTTTGGCTGACTGGTTAGCACGCATGACTCACCCGGGAGTCTGGGGATCAAATCCCGCCCAGGCCCTCTTTCATCCTGCCATGAATATAACTAGTAACTCAGTTAAAAACAAGTTATCCAGTGAACACAACCAGTTACCAGTGAAAAACAACTAGTTACCCAGTGAATACAAAGTATTCAAAGTATTAACTAATAAACCAGTTAAACATGACCAGTTAAACAGTTAAAATGACTAGTTACCCAGTAAAAACAATCAATTAACCAGTAAACACAACCAGTTGATCAGTTAAACAGAGCCAGTTAACAAGTTAACACAACCAGTAAATTAGCTAAAAAAACTAGTTATCCAGTGAATAAAACCAGTTTACCAGTTATAAACAACTAGTTACACAGTGAACATAACTAGTTAACCAGTTATAAACAGCTAGTTCCCCACTGGTGAGCATGCTTAGACAGACATCATTCTCAGTGTGCATCAGACTGCTGCTGTGCTGCAGCTGTTTCCCAGTGAACACAACTAGTTGACCAGTTAAAAAACAACTAGTTAACCGATAAAGAGACATGGTTGACAGGTAAACAGAACCAGCTAACAGAATAGACACCAATAGTTAACCAGATAAAAATAATTAATTACCCAGTGAACACAACTAGTTAACCAGTTAAAAACAACTTGTTACCCAGTAAACACAACTCGAAAACCAACTGTTAACAACTAGTTACCCAGTAAACACAACCAGTTAACTACTTAAAAACAACTAGTTACCCAATGACCATATCTATTTAACCAGTTAAACCAACTAGTTACCCAGTAAAGTACCAGTTAACCAGTTAAACAGAACTGGTTAACAAGTAAACACAACCAGTTAACCAGTTAAACAGAACCAGTTAACAAGTTAACACAACTAGTTAACCAGTGAACACAACCAGTTACCCAGTTATAAACAATTAATTACCCAGTAAATACAACCAGTTAACCATTTAAAAACAACTAGTTCCTCAGTGAGCACAACTAGTAAACCAGTTTTAAACAACAAGTTACCCAGTTATCACAACCAGTCAACCAGTAAAACAGAACTGGTTTACAAGTAAACACAACCAGTTATCCAGTAAACACAAGCAGATAACCAGTTATAAACAACTAGTTATGCAGTGAACACAACTAGTTAACCAGTTTTAAACAGCTAGTTACCCGTGGTGATCATGCTTACAGGCGGACTCGTCTCAGACCGCTGCCGTGCTGCAGTGTTTGACACCAGATGGCCTCTGAACCCAGTTGGCCCGTCCGGCTCCGTCTGAGCCACAGCGAGAGCAGCAGATGCCAGGTGACATCATCTCGGACCGCCGCTCACTCTCCACACATCAAAGCTAATGAAGTGTGTTCAAGTGCCATGAAGGGACTCGTAACGGAGCGAGTGTGTGTGCGGGGTGAGTGTCAGCACCGACTTCATCACAGTATAATTGCTTCCTGAGCTATGCTAATTAATTAGCACATACATGCATTTCTGAGCGGGTCATACATGCCAAGCCAGATGGTCCAAGAAAAAACACGTATGTGCGTGAAGTGCTATCAGGGAATGAATAAATAGTACATAGCAGGCGAAGCTGCTGACATTAGCATAATATATTGGCTGAAACACTGCAGACAATAAAGACAATTAGCTGCGTGACAGCGGCGACACTTCCTGAGAGCTGCCGCTGCAGACAGGAATGGAACCTCTGGCACATTTTCCACTTCCAGCACTGATGGCTCAATCTTCTCCATTAGAGACGTCCCTGCACGCGCATGTGGACGCGCGCATGTGGACGCACACATGTGGACGCGCTACCTGGTTCTACGAGTTAATCCAGAAGACTTTATGAGGACCTCTGTTTCTGATGGATGGTGGTCCACTCGGAGCGGGACCTGATGAGTCCCAGAAGGTCAGCCCCACAAGGATGTCTGGTATTCTTTCTTTAACTAGAACCTTTAATCCCAGTCAGCATCAGAACCTTTAATCTTAGTCAGCATCAGAACCTTTAATCCCAGTCAGCATCAGAACCTTTAATCTTAGTCAGCATCAGAACCTTTAATCCCAGTCAGCATCAGAACCTTTAATCTTAGTCAGCATCAGAACCTTTAATCCCAGTCAGCATCAGAACCTTTAATCCCAGTCAGCATCAGAACCTTTAATCCCAGTCAGCATCAGAACCTTTAATCCCAGTCAGCATCCAGAACCTTTAATCTTAGTCAGCATCAGAACCTTTAATCCCAGTCAGCATCAGAACCTTTAATCCCAGTCAGCATCAGAACCTTTAATCCCAGTCAGCATCTAGAACCTTTAATCCCAGTCAGCATCTAGAACCTTTAATCCCAGTCACCATCAGAACCTTTAATCCCAGTCAGCATCAGAACCTTTAATCCCAGTCAGCATCTAGAACCTTTAATCCCAGTCAGCATCAGAACCTTTAATCCCAGTCAGCATCAGAACCTTTAATCCCAGTCAGCATCAGAACCTTTAATCCCAGTCAGCATCAGAACCTTTAATCCCAGTCAGCATCTAAAACCTTTAATCCCAGTCAGCATCTAGAACCTTTAATCCCAGTCAGCATCTAGAACCTTTAATCCCAGTCAGCATCAGAACCTTTAATCCCAGTCAGCATCAAAACCTTTAATCCCAGTCAGCATCAGAACCTTTAATCTTAGTCAGCATCAGAACCTTTAATCCCAGTCAGCATCAGAACCTTTAATCCCAGTCAGCATCAGAACCTTTAATCCCAGTCAGCATCAGAACCTTTAATCCCAGTCAGCATCCAGAACCTTTAATCTTAGTCAGCATCAGAACCTTTAATCCCAGTCAGCATCAGAACCTTTAATCCCAGTCAGCATCAGAACCTTTAATCCCAGTCAGCATCTAGAACCTTTAATCCCAGTCAGCATCTAGAACCTTTAATCCCAGTCACCATCAGAACCTTTAATCCCAGTCAGCATCAGAACCTTTAATCCCAGTCAGCATCTAGAACCTTTAATCCCAGTCAGCATCAGAACCTTTAATCCCAGTCAGCATCAGAACCTTTAATCCCAGTCAGCATCAGAACCTTTAATCCCAGTTAGCATCAGAACCTTTAATCCCAGTCAGCATCAGAACCTTTAATCCCAGTCAGCATCAGAACCTTTAATCCAAGTCAGCATCAGAACCTTTAATCCCAGTTAGCATCAGAACCTTTAATTCCAGTCAGCATCAGAACCTTTAATCCCAGTCAGCATCCAGAACCTTTAATCCCAGTCAGCATCAGAACCTTTAATCCCAGTCAGCATCAGAACCTTTAATCCTAGTAAGCATCCAGAACATTTAATCCCAGTCAGCATCAGAACCTTTAATCCCAGTCAGCATCAGAACCTTAATCCCTGTCAGCATCAGAACCTTTCATCCCAGTCAGCATCTAGAACCTTTAATCCCAGTCAGCATCTAGAACCTTTAATCCCAGTCAGCATCAGAACCTTTTATCCCAGTCAGCATCAGAACCTTTAATCCCACAGCATCAAACCTTTAATTCCACAGCATCAGAACCTTTAATCCCATCGCATCAAACCTTTAATCCCATCAGCATCAGAACCTTTAATCCCATCAGCACAAACCTTAATCCCATCAGCACAACCTTATTCCCCCAACCTTAATCCCACACCAACCTTTAATCTCACACACCAACCTTAATCCCACCACCTTAATCCCCCAACCTTTAATCCCACACCAACCTTAATCCCACACCAACCAACCCAAACCTTAATCCCACACCAACCTTAATCCCACACCAACCAATCCCCACCAACCTTAATCCCACCACCTAATCCCACACCAACCTTAATCCCACACCCACCCCAACCTAATCCCATCACATCAACTTAATCCCATCACATCAACCTTTAATCTCATCAGCATCCAGAACCTTTAATCCCAGTCAGCATCAAACCTTAATCCCTCCTTTACCCCCTTATCCCACACACAAACCTTTAATCCCACACATCAAACCTTAATCCCATCAGCATTAAACCTTAATCCCATCACATCAAACCTTTAATCCCAGTCAGCATCACCTTAATCCCACACACAACCTTTAACATTACATCAAACCTTTAATCCCATCACATCAAACCTTAATCCCCCTCCTTTAATCCTCACATCAACCTTATCCCATCAGCATCAACTTTAATCCCATCACACAACCTTTAATCCATCACTCAACCTTAATCCCTACATCAAACCTTTAATTCCATCAGCATCAAACCTTAATCCCATCACATCCAAACCTTTAATCCCAGTCACATCAACCTTTAATCCCATCACATCAGAACCTTTAATCCGCAGCATCCAACTTTATCCCAGTCAGCATCACCTTTAATCCCATCAGCATCAAATTTAATCTGTCCATCAACCTTTTCCCGTCGCCTAACCTTTATCCCGTCGCTCTACCTTTATCCCAGCGCTCACCTTTATCCCGTCAGCATCTACTTTAATCCCAGTCAGCATCAAACCTTAATCCCAGTCAGCATTAGAACCTTTATCCCAGTCAGCATCAAACCTTTAATCCCAGTCAGCATCAAACCTTTATCCCAGTCAGCATCAAACCTTTAATCCCAGTCAGCATCAACCTTTATCCCAGTCAGCATCAAACCTTAATCCCAGTCAGCATCAAACCTTTAATCCCAGTCAGCATCAAACCTTTAATCCCGTCAGCATCAAACCTTAATCCCGTCAGCATCAAACCTTTAATCCCAGTCAGCATCAAACCTTTAATCCCAGTCAGCATCAAACCTTTAATCCCAGTCACATCAAACCTTAATCCCAGTCAGCATCAAACCTTTAATCCAGTCACATCACCTTCAATCCCCCACACCTTAATCCCAGCAGCATCAAACCTTTAATCCCGCAGCATCAAACCTTTAATCCCAGCACATCAAACCTTCAATCCCATCACATCAGAACCTTTAATCCCATCAGCATCTAGAACCTTTAATCCCATCAGCATCTAGAACCTTTAATCCCAGTCAGCATCAGAACCTTTAATCCCAGTCAGCATCAGAACCTTTAATCCCAGTCAGCATCAGAACCTTTAATCCCAGTCAGCATCAGAACCTTTAATCCCAGTCAGCATCTAGAACCTTTAATCCCAGTCAGTATCAGAACCTTTAATCCCAGTCAGCATCAGAACCTTTAATCCCAGTCAGCATCAGAACCTTTAATCCCAGTCAGCATCAGAACCTTTAATCCCAGTCAGCATCTAGAACCTTTAATCCCAGTCAGTATCAGAACCTTTAATCCCAGTCAGCATCAGAACCTTTAATCCCAGTCAGCATCTAGAACCTTTAATCCCAGTCAGTATCAGAACCTTTAATCCCAGTCAGCATCTAGAACCTTTAATCCCAGTCAGCATCAGAACCTTTAATCCCAGTCAGCATCTAGAACCTGTAATCCCAGTCAGCATCAGAACCTTTAATCCCAGTCAGCATCAGAACCTTTAATCCCAGTCAGCATCAGAACCTTTAATCCCAGTCAGCATCAGAACCTTCAATCCCAGTCAGCATCTAGAACCTTTAACCCCAGTCAGCATCAGAACCTTTAATCCCAGTCAGCATCAGAACCTTTAATCCCAGTCAGCATCAGAACCTTTAATCCCAGTCAGCATCTAGAACCTTTAATCCCAGTCAGTATCAGAACCTTTAATCCCAGTCAGCATCAGAACCTTTAATCCCAGTCAGCATCTAGAACCTTTAATCCCAGTCAGCATCAGAACCGTTAATCCCAGTCAGCATCTAGAACCTTTAATCCCAGTCAGCATCAGAACCTTTAATCCCAGTCAGCATCAAGAACCTGTAATCCCAGTCAGCATCAGAACCTTTAATCCCAGTCAGCATCAGAACCTTTAATCCCAGTCAGCATCAGAACCTTCAATCCCGGTCAGGATCGTGAACATAAGGAGCGAATCAGCTGTGCCTCCCAGAGAAAAATTTGCAGGTTTTTCTGTAATCTGGGGTCATTGGGGGGGGGTGTCTCTCCATGGTCCTGCAGCGTTTGGGTCTGCAGGTGGGGGTCGGGGTTCTGCTCGGCGTCTCTGAGTTTCTGGTCTCGGTTAGCGCTCCCTTCCGCGCCCTGTTATTGGCTTGGGGAGCTTGTTCGGCGTGCGGTTTACCGCTCGTTAGGTTTCGGTCGCGCCCGCTGGCGGGCGGGGCAGTTTGGAATGAGGAGGGGGGGGAGTACCTTCTTCCTGTTTCTTGTCAAGTTTAATGCAAACTTTCATCATGTTGGATTTTATAAAAGTTGTTACCCACCCCCACTACCCCCTCCCCTGCAACAACAACAACATCAGCTGTTTTCTACCATGTGCAACAATGTGGTGGAAGAAAAACAAACATCATCAACTAATAAACATTTTCTACAGCACCAATCAAAGGTGACTTTAGCCCGTTTTGAAAAACATGTTTATTCCTGGTGTAAACATGTTTATTTCTGCTCTAAATATGTTTATTTCTGTTTTTTCTGTAAACATGTTTATTTCTGCTGTAAACATATTTATTTCTGCTGTAAACATATTTGTTTTTGCTGTAAAAATGTTTATTTCCACTGTAAACTTGTTTACTTCTGTTATAAATGGGTTTATTCCGGCCCCCCCGCCCCCCCCCCCGCCCCCCCCCCCCCCAGCCCTCTCCTGTTTTATCCTCATATTTATTCTTCAACCTGCGACCTTTTCTCCCCGCCCCCCCCGGGCCGTCCCCTTTCCTATGCCGTTTCGCCCCGCGTGTAGCCTTCAGCGCTCCCTACCCCCGCATCTTTTACCCCTAGTCGTGTAGCCGTGCGTAGCCCCGCGCGCTCTCTTTTCCCCGCCCCCCCTCCCGCCCCCCCCCCCCCGCGATTCCTATTATGGCCTTTTTAACATTCATCTATGGATGAATGGATGAATAACGTTATTATTTATTTTTGTAAAAATGATCTCATTAATTTAGAGAAACAGACCAATGTCCCTTTTTTCAGGTGAATAAAATACGCTTCCATAGAAAATACTAAGTTTTAGTTTAATTTTATTAGTTTTAGTGTGTCAGTAGTTGCTACCTCACATTGCAGTTCTTGCATATAATATTATTATTAAAATTGCACAACTGCCACTTTAACGCAGTATCTCACTACCTCATTGTCATATTCATACGATTGTGTTTCATTTCATGTAATTTTTGACTCCAAGTTTACATGATGTTCATTATTGTTCATTCTTTTTAGGCTTATTTTCATTTATTTAATTTTATTCTATTTTATATTTAGCTTTTATATTTATACTGTTTACTTCTTCTACTGTAAACTGATTAAATAGAAATAGATTCCTTTTTTAAATGTCATTTTTATTTCTATTTCAGTTAAAAACGTTTTTTCAATTTTAGCTTTAGTTTATTTTGTTGGTTTTAGTTAACTAAAATATCCTTAAGAAGACATGATGTAACTCCATCAGCTGGTCTGGCCTCAAAATTATTCATACCCCCCAATTAAAGAAAAGGCTAAATTCACAATCATAATACAAATAACAAGGAATTTAAAAAAAAAAAAAACAATAAAAAAATAAAAAAATTTACAAAACTATAATTTTGTGAACTGAAATATTGAAGTTGTGATTTTCATAGAATTTTTATTTATTATTATTTTTGTCCATTTCATCTTATTTCACTGACAGCTGATCTTTTTCCTTCTTTAATTGGAGGGTATGAATAAGTTCCAGGACGACTGTACATCCTGAAACTCTGAGAAACCAGTCCAGTAACTGGGATTTAACCAGTTTAACGGCACAGAACTGCAGCGCAGCGACTTCCTCCTCCTCCTCCTCATCACCTGTGCCGATTCTGTGACCAGCTCTGCTCCTGATTGGCTGCCGCGTCTGCCTCCAGATGTGGTCAAAGTCACGCCGTTCCCCGTCGCCGCGGCGACGAGCTGAGCTCTGTTTAACTGCACTGTTTGTTTTCCCGTCTTTTTTCAAGATGGCGAGATAATGAAATTGGTGTTTGTCAAAGGTCTTTGCAATATTATTTCACTTCAGCGTCGTTATCTGGGGAGATTTATGAAGAGACGATATGAGTCTTGTTTCCCGTTCCATTAAAATTAATGAGCAAAGGTCAGGGAGGCTGTTTGAAGCCCCTTTAATTCTGCGGAGGCTGTTAGGACAAAGACACATAATGAGCAGCGAAGAGAGAATAGATATTTTAGATATTATCAGCCACTGAAACAGAGACTCCATTTATTTGTTTTCATCAGTTCTTTTATTTTTAATGGGCTCTATGATTGTACGAGAGATAAAAGAGAATTCAAAATGATCAATTAACGGGCTGTGATGTGATTTCATGTTATGTACATATGTGCAATATAAATAAAAGCTGTTTTTTTCTCCAGCTGGTAACAAAATAAATTATTTAACTCTACAAATTTTAGGTTTGTGTTTGAAGAAAAAGGAAATTAAAACTGTAAAGTGACGGCGCAGGTCTGATGTGGTCGGTATGATGACAAAGTAGATCCTGAAGCAGAGAAGTTTGCAGGTTTGTGAGATGGAAAATGAAACAGATAAAGAAGCATAAAGATTTATTACTCATTAAAAAGATGTATTATTATTATTATTATTATTCAGATTGTCCAGTCATCTGCAGGATTCACTTAGAAAGTATTTAAGTTCTTCTTCTTCTTCCTTAAAAGTTCGATAAACCGATAAATAAAAACTATTGGCTTTTTTTAACCGATAACAGATACCAATATTGTCCATCTCTTAATATCTGGTATCAACTTATCCTGATCTCTGCAGACAACCGTGAGGTTGTGAAAAGAATCGAAGAACTCAGGCACTCACTTCCAAAAGTAAAAAGCCGTTATTAAATCATGGATTATTCTGGATTATTCTGGATTAAAAAGCCAACATGTTTAGGCCGTGGAGACCTTTCTCCAGACAAACACCTGTGTCTATTTCTAAATGGTAAATGAACTGTACTTATGTCGCGCTTTTCCAGTCGTACTGACCTCTCAAAGCGCTTTACACTACGTCACATTCACCATGTCACACATTCATACCCTGATGGGCACATCGGGAGGTCATTTGGGGTTCAGTGTCTTGCACAAGGACACTTCGGCATGTAGTCTGGGGGAAGCCTGGAATCTAACCCCCAACCCTCCAGTTGAAGGACGACTGCTCTTCCACCTGAGCTACAGCCGCCCCTGAACATATTTACATATTTACAATTTCTGCCGTAAATGTTTATTTTCTGCTGTAAACATGTTTATTTCTGCCGTAAAAATGTTTACTTTCTGCTGTAAACATTTTTATTTCTGCCGTAAAAATGTTTATTTCTGCTGTAAATATGTTTATTTTCTGCTGTAAAAATGTTTATTTTTGCAGTAAACATGTTTATTTTTGCTGTAAATATGTTTATTTCTGCCATAAATATGTTTTTCTGTTGTAAACATGTTTATTTTCTGCTGTAAACATGTTTACTTTCTGCTGTAAACAGGTTTATTTCTGCCGTAAAAATGTTTACTTTCTGCTGTAAACATGTTTATTTCTGCCATAAATATGTTTATTTTCTGCTGTAAAAATGTTTACTTTTGCAGTAAACATGTTTATTTTTGCTGTAAATATGTTTATTTCTGCCATAAATATGTTTATTTTCTGCTGTAAACATGTTTATTTTCTGCTGTAAACAGGTTTTATTTCTGCCGTACATATGTTTGCTTTCTCCTGTAAACATGTTTATTTCTGCTGTAAACATGTTTATTTCTGCCATAAATGTTTATTTCTGCTGTAAATATGTTTATTTTCTGCTGTAAAAATGTTAATTTTTGCTGTAAACATGTTTATTTTTGTTGTAAATATGTTTATTTTCTACTTTAAAAACGTTCATTTTTAATGTAAACATGTTTATTTTTGCTGTAAATATTTTTATTTCTGCCGCAAATATGTTTATTTTCGGCTGTAAAAATGTTCATTTTTGCTGTAAACATGTTTATTTTCTGCCGTAAATATGTTTATTTTCTGCTGTAAACATGTTCATTTCTGCTGTAAACAGGCTTATTTCTGCTGTCTTTATTTTCTCCTCCGTAAATATGTTTATTTTCTGCTGTAGACATGTTTATTTCTGCTGTAAACATTTTTATTTCTGCTGTAAATATGTTTATTTCTGGCGTAAATGTTTATTTTCTGCTGTAAAAATGTTCATTTTTGCTGTTAACATGTTTTTTTTGCTGTAAATGTTTATTTTATGCTGTAATCATGTTCATTTCTGCTGTAAACATTTTCCTACTGTAAACACATTTATTTCTTCTGTAAACATTTCTATGAGAAATATTTCTGCTCCAGCTGCATCTTCTGTCATGATGACATTAATTCTGGGTCAGTTTTAGACTTGAACGCTTCAGATAAAACATGTTGGAGCTGAAAATACCAGAAAAAAACTCCTCTTCAGTCGTTTCCGTGTTGAGTTTGTTGGCAGCGCGTTTCATCCTGATGGTTCAGACATGACTCCCACATGTAAACTGTCACACGTCCGCCGGAAACATGAAAACTAGCAAAGCAGCTCTGCTTAATGATGGAGTCAGTGATGCTGCAGTCTGCAGGCAGGATGGAGGATGAGGATGGAGGGAGGGGGAGGGGGGGGAAGAGGAAGGAGGGGAGGAGGAGAGAAGAGAGAAGGAAGAAGAAAAAGAAGAAAAAGGGAAGGGGGGAGGGGGAAGGAGGAAGAGAAGGAAGAGAAGGAGGGAAAGGAAGAAAGGGGAGAGGAGGAGAGAGAGGGAGGAAGAAGGAAGGGAAAGGAGGGAGGGGAGGGGGGAGGAGGAGGGGGAGGGGGAAAGGAAGAGAAGGGAGGGAAAAGGGAGAGAAGGGGGGGGAAAAGGAAGAGAAGAGGGGGGGAGGAAGGATGAGGATGGAGGATGGAGGACGAGGATGGAGGATGAGGATGGAGGGTGAAGGATGAGAATGGAGGACGAGGATGGAGGATGAGGATGGAGGGTGAAGGATGAGAATGGAGGACGAGGATGAGGATGGAGGGTGAGGATGGAGGATGAGGATGGAGGGAAGGATGAGAATGGAGGACGAGGATGGAGGGTGAGGATGGAGGATGAGAATGGGGGAGGATGGAGGATGAGGATGGAGGATGAAGGATGAAGGATGAGAGAATGGAGGGATGAAGGATGAGAATGGAGGACGAGGGATGGAGGATGAGAATGGAGGATGGGAGGATGAGGATGGAGGATGAGGATGAGAATGGAGGGTGAGGATGGAGGGTGAAGGGTGAGGATGGAGGATGAGGATGGAGGATGAGGATGGAGGGTGAAGGGTGAGGATGGAGGACGAGGATGAGGATGGAGGATGAGGATGGAGGATGAGGATGGAGAATGAGAATGGAGGACGAGGATGGAGGGTGAGGATGGAGGATGAGAATGGAGGATGAGGATGGAGGAGCGAGGATGAAGGATGAGAATGGAGGACGAGGATGGAGGATGAGGATGGAGGATGAGGATGGAGGATGAGGATGGAGGGTGAAGGATGAGGATGGAGGATGAGGATGGAGGATGAGAATGGAGGATGAAAAAAAAAAAAGGAAGAGGAGAGGATGGAGGATTGAAGGTGAAGGATGAGGATGGAGGATGAGGATGGAGGATGAGGATGGAGGATGAGGATGGAGGACAATGGAGGATGAAGGATGAGGATGGAGGACGAGGATGGAGGATGAGGATGGAGGATGAGGATGGAGGACGAGGATGGAGGATGAGGATGGAGGATGACGATGGAGGATGAAGGATGAGGATGGAGGGATGAGGATGGAGGATGAGGATGGAGGACGAGGATGGAGGATGAATGAAGGTGAAGGATGAGGATGGAGGACGAGGATGGAGGATGAGGATGGAGGATGAGAATGGAGGATGAGGATGGAGGATGAGAGGAGGATGAAGGATGAAGGATGAGGATGGAGGACGAGGATGGAGGATGAGGATGGAGGATGAGGATGGAGGACGAGGATGGAGGATGAGGATTGAAGGTGAAGGATGAGGATAAAAGAAAAAAAGAAAAGAAAAAAGAAAAAAAAAAAAGAAAAAAAAAAAAAAAAAAAAAAAAAAAAAAAAAAAAAAAAAAAAAAAAAAAAAAAAAAAAAATGGAACGAGATGAGGGGAGAAAAAAAAAAAAAAAAAAGTCTTGACGTTCTTCACTTGCCTCACCGTTCTTCCTCTTGTCTTTGTTTCTCTCGCACCTCCTCTCTTCCTCATTGTTCCTCGTTCTTCCTCATTCCACCTCCTCCTCCTTCTTCCTCCTCGTTCTTCCTCATTCTTTCTCGTGCTTCCTCGTTCCTTCTCATTTCTCCTCATTCGTTCTCCTGGTCTTCCTCATTCCTCCTTTATCCTGCTCATTCTCCTCACGTTCCTCATTCCTCCTCATTCCTCTCACTCTCTCTCTCATTCCTCTCATTCCTCGTTTTCATTCCTCTTCTCTTCCTCGTCCTCCTCTTTCTCCCTCATTCTTCCTCGTTCCTCCTCATTCTCTCCTCGTTCTTCCCTCGTTCTTCCTCATTTTCTCCTCATTCCTCCTCATTCCCTCCTCCCCTCCCTCCTCCCCCTCGTTCCTCCCCCCCCTCCTCCCCCCCCTCCTTCCTCCTCATTCTCCTCTTCCTCCTCCTCCCTTTCTCCTCTTCCTCCTCATTCTCCTCCCCCTTCCTTTCCCCTCATTCCTCCTCCTCATTCTCTCCTCCTTCTCTCCTCCCTTCTCCTTTCCTCCTCATTCCTCCTCGTTTCTCCTCTTCCTCCTCATCCTCCTCGTTCCTCCTCATTCCTCCTCCTTCCTCTCTCTTTCTTTCCCTCATTCCTCTTCCTCCGTTCCTCCTCTTTCTCCTCATTCTCTCCTCATTCCTCCTTGTCTCTCCTCCATTCCTCCTCTCTTCTCCTCGTTCCTCCTCATTCCTCCTCATTCCTCCTCATTCCTCCTCGTTCCTCCTCTTTCTCCTTGTTCTCTCCTCATTCTCCCTCCTACTTTCTTTCTCCTCGTTCCTCCTCATTCCCTCCTCGTTCCTCCTCATTCCTCCTCGTTCCTCCTCGTTTCTCCTCTTTTCCTCCTCATTCCTCCTCGTTCCTCCTCATTCCTCCTCGTTCCTCCTCGTTCCTCCTCATTCTCCTGTTTCCTCCTCATTCTTTCTACCTGTTCTCTCCTCATCTCTCCTCATTCCTCCTCGTTCTTTTTTTTTTTTTTTTTCCCCCTTTCCTCTCCTCCCCCCCCCTCCTCCTCATTCCTCTCTCATTCCTCCTCCTTCCTCCTCATTCCTCCTCGTTCCTCCTCATTCTCCTCTTCCTCCTCCCTTCTCCTCATTCTCTTCTCTTCTTGTTTCTCCTCATTCCTCCTTCTTCTCTCCTCGTTCCTCCTCATTCCTCCTCATTCCTCCTTTCCTCCTCGTTCCTCCTCTCCTCTTTCTCCTTGTTCCTCCTCATTCCTCCTTGTTTCTCCTCGTTCCTCCTCATTCCTCCTCTTTCCTCCTCATTCCTCCTCGTCTCTCCTCCTCGTTCTCCTCCTCATTCCTCCCTCATTCCTCCTCATTCCTCTTTTTCTCCTCATTCCTCCTCGTTCCTCCTTCTCTCTTCTCCTTGTTCCTCCTCATTCCTCCTTGCTTCTCCTCGTTCCTCCTCATTCTCCTCGTTCCTCCTCATTCCTCCTCATTCCTCCTCGTTCCTCCTCATTCCTCTCCTCGTTCCTCCTCTTTCTCCTTGTTCCTCCTTATCTTCCTCCTTCTTTCTCCTCGTTCCTCCTCATTGTCCTCGTTCCTCCTCATTCCTCCTCATTCGTCCTCGTTCCTCCTCATTCCTCCTCCCTGTTCCTCCTCTTTCTCCTTGTTCCTCCTCATTCCTCCTTGTTTCTCCTCATTCCTCCTCTTTCTCCTCGTTTCTCTCCTCATTCCTCCTCATTCCTCCTCGTTCCTCCTCATTCCTCCTCGTTCCTCCTCTTTCTCCTTGTTCCTCCTCATTCCTCCTTGTTTCTCTCTCCTGTTCCTCCTCATTCCTCCTCGTTCCTCCTCATTCCTCCTCGTTCCTCCTTTTTCTCCTCGTTCCTCCTCATTCCTCCTCATTCCTCTTTTTCTCCTCATTCCTCCTCGTTCCTCCTCTTTCTCCTCCTGTTCCTCCTCATTCCTCCTTGTTTCTCCCTCGTTCTCCTCATTCCTCCTCGTTCTCTCCTCATTCCTCCTCATTCCTCCTCGTTCCTCCTCATTCCTCCTCGTTCCTCCTCTTTCTCCTTGTTCCTCCTTATTCCTCCTTCTCTCTCCTCGTTCCTCCTCATTGTTCCTCGTCTCCTCCTCAATTCCTCCTCATTCGTCCTCGTTCCTCCTCATTCCTCCTCGTTCCTCCTCTTTCTCCTTGTTCCTCCTCATTCCTCCTTGTTCTCCTCGTTCCTCCTCTTTCTCCTCGTTCCTCCTCATTCCTCCTCATTCCTCCTCGTTCCTCCTCATTCCTCCTCGTTCCTCCTCTTTCTCCTTGTTCCTCCTCACTTTCCTCCTTCTCCCTCCTCCTTCTCTCCTCATTCCTCCTCGTTCCTCCTCATTCCTCCTCGTTCCTCCTCGTTTCTCCTCGTTCCTCCTCATTCCTCCTCATTCCTCTTTTTTTCTCCTCATTCCTCCTCGTTCCTCCTCTTTCTCCTTGTTCCTCCTCATTCTCCTCGTTCCTCCTCATTCCTCCTCATTCCTCCTCGTTCCTCCTCATTCCTCTCCTCGTTCCTCCTCCTTTCTCCTTGTTCCTCCTTATTCCTCCTTGTTTCTCCTCGTTCCTCCTCATTGTCCTCGTTCCTCCTCATTCCTTCCTCATTCGTTCCTCCTTCCTCCTCATTCCCTCCTCGTTCCTCCTCTTTCTCCTTGTTCCTCCTCATTCCTCTCTTGTTTCTCCTCGTTCCTCCTCCTTCTCCTCGTTCCTCCTCATTCCTCCTCATTCCTCCTCGTTCCTCCTCATTCCTCCTCGTTCCTCCTCTTTCTCCTTGCTCCTCCCTCCATTCCTCCTTTCTCCTTCCTCCTCGTTCTTCCTCATTTCCTCCTCGTTCTCTCCTCATTCCCCTCCTCATTTCCCTCCCTCTCTTCTCCTTCTCTTCCTCCTCATTCCTCTCCTCCTTCTTCCTCCTCATGTTCCTCCTCATTCCTCTTTCTTCTCCTCATTCCTCCCTCATTCCTCCCCTTTCTCTCCTTGTTCCTCCTCACTTCCTCCTCACTCCTCCTCTTCCCCCCTCGTTCCTCCTCATTTCTCCTCGTTCCTCCTTTCCTCCTCCTCATTCTCTCTTTTTCTCCTCTTTCTCCTCATTTCTCCTCTTCCTCCTCGTTCCTCCTCTTTCTCCTCGTTCCTCCTCTTTCTCCTTGTTCCTCCTCGCTCCTCCTCATTCCTCTTTTTTTCTCCTCTTTCTCCTCATTCCTCCTCTTCCTCCTCGTTCCTCCTCTTTCTCCTTGCTCCTCCTTTCTCCTCATTCCTCCCTCCTTCCTCCTCATTCCTCCTCTTTCCTCCCTCGTTCCCTCCTCGTTTCTCCTCGTCCGTCCTCATTCCTCTTTCCACTCCTCGTTTCTCCTCGTTCCTCCTCATTCCCTCCTCATTCCTCTTTTTCTCCTCTCCTCCCTCCTCCTTCCTCCTCTTCCTCCTCGTTCCTCCTCTTTCTCCTTGTTCCCTCCTCTTCTCCTCATTCCTCCTCGTTCCTCCTCATTCCTCCTCTCTCTTTCTCCTCTTCCTCCTCCGTTTCTCCTCGTTCGTCCTCATTCCTCTTTTTCCTCTCTCGTTTCTCCTCGTTCCTCCCTCATCCCTCCTCATTCCCTCTTTTTCTCCTCTTCTCCTCATTCCTCCTCTTCCCCCTCTCTCCTCCCTCTTTCTCCTCGTTCCTCCCCCCGTTCCTCCTCATTCCTCTTTTTTCTCCGTTCCTCCTCATTCCTCCCCCTTCCTCCTCGTTCCTCCTCTTCTCCTCCTTCTCTCTCTCCTCTTCCTCCTCATTCCTCCTCGCTCCCTCCTCATTCCTCCTCTCTTCTCCACGTTCCTCCCCTTTCTCCTCTCGTCCTAATTCCTCTTTTCCCTCCTCGTTTCTCCTCGCCTCCTCCCCCACTCCTCCTCATTCCCTCTTTTTCTCCTCATTCCCCCCTCGCCCCCTCTTTCTCCTTGTTCCTCCTCATTCCTCCTCATTCCCTCACTCTCCTCTTCTCCTCCTCATTCCTCCTCTTTCTCTCCCTCGTTCCTCCTCGTTTCCTCCTCATTCCTCTTTTCTCTCCCTCGTTCGTCCTCATTCCTCCTCTTCCTCCTCGCTCCTCCCTCGTTTCTCCTCATTCCTCTTTCTCTCCCTCCTCGATTCTCCCCGCTCTCCCACTTCTCCTCGTTCCTCCTCTTCTCCTCATTCCTCCTCTTCTCCCTCGTTCTCTCCTTTTTCCTCCTCCATTCCTCCTTCATTCCTCCCTCTTTCTCTCCACTTCTCCTTGTTCCTCCTCTTCCTCCTCATTCCTCCTCTTCCCTCCTCATTCTCCTCTTTTCTCCTCTCCTCTCCTCTTCCTCCCCCTCTCCCTCATTCTTCCTCCATCCCCTCCCACACTCTCCACTCCTCTCCTCCTCCTCCTCCTCATTCCTCCCCATTCCTCCTCCTTCCTCCTCATTCCTCCTCCTTCCCTCCTCTTCTCTCCTCGTTCCTCCTCATTCCTCCTCATTCCTCCTCTTCTCCTCGTTCCTCCTTCTCTCCTCGTTCCTCCTCTCTCTCCTCGTTCCTCCTCTTCCCCTCATTCCTCCTCATTCCTCTTTTTCTCCTCTTTCTCCTTCATTCCTCCTCTTCCTCCTCGTTCCTCCCCTCCTTTCTCCTCGTTTCTCCTCATTCCTCCTCTTCCTCCTCTCATTCCCCCTCCCTCCTCCTCTTCCTCCTCTTCCTCCTCATTCCTCCTCTTTCTCCTCATTCCTCCTCTTCCTCCTCGTTCCTCCTCTTTCTCCTCGTTCCTCCTCTTCCTCCTCCTCCCATCCTGCGAGCGGGAGCGGTGAGTATTCTATCGCCGGCTCACAGACTGATGGCCGGGGACGCTGCACGAAATTACAATTAACCGCTAATCCTTAACAGGCTGGTTCAAGATGGCAATTTAATTTGCCCTCGACTGTTTCTTCCTCCTTCCTCCAAATCTTCTGCAGTTTCCCCCCCGCAGTCCCAGGTGCCTCCCCAACTTTGAAGAAGTCAAGATATCAATAGTTTATTGGCAGGGAGTATTCATGTAACAGGGGCAATAATATTATTTTTGCCAGGCACTTGGCGACGAACGGTTTTGAAGGATTTAAAAGCTTTTTATCCGCCGTGGAGATTAGTTGGAAAAATAATGAATTTGGGAGCAAAAGTGGGAAACGGCATTAAGCAGAACTAGAGGGAGATAACTTGAGGAAGAGATAAAAGGCCCCTGACAATGCCGACTTTAATGTGTCATTACTGTCGAGGACTCAACAAACGAGGAGCAACTTTAAGTCTCCATACCACCTTAAAACAAAAGTGGGAGGCATGAAAAGCTGCTCAGGCGTCCGTGAAGTCGTCTGACGTTTGAGGAATCTGGTTTTATTTATTTCTCTTCTGGTTCTGTGTGAAGCTCATTCTGACATTTCCAAAGCTCCTATAAACGAGTTTATTCACATATCCGCAGCCTGTTTCTGTCCCAGGATGTGGCGTACGGGAGTGGGCACTTTAGAGAGAATAATGTCAATAAAAATCAATAATGATAAATAAATAAATGTATGGGATAATGAGGATGTTCAAGATTTGAGACTGATTAATTTTTCTCCCTTCAGAGACATTTGGACCAGTTTAACAGGAAAAAAAGCAGCACAACAATTAATGACAACATCTAAACAATCAAAACAACTGACGTAATAAAAATTTAAAACACAAACCATAAATATGGTATGATGGCACATTAGGGCCGCATTAAGGAAAAAACATTTCTTAGACCCTCAGAATGAAGTCATAAATTTATGAAAATATAGTCATGAGAATAAAGTACTGTAATAAATTTTTAAGGATAAAGTTGTATATTAACGAGAATAGAGTCATAATATTAAGAGAAAAAGAAAAAATAGAGAATAAAGTCGTGAATTTACAAGAAAAAAGTCATAAATTTAAAATATAGGAGTAATTTCATGAGAATAAAGTCACAAACCACAAACATGGTATATGATGGAAGAATACTGCCAAATTTAAAAAGAAAAAACATTTCTTAGAGTCTTGAAAAATGAAGTGATAAATTTACAAGAATATAGTCATAAACTTAAGAGAAAAATATTTAAAATCTGTGAGAATAATGTCATAAATTCACAATAATAAAGTCGTAAAATATAAAAGAATAAATTGTAAATTTACAAGAATAAAATTGTCTCGGTCACAGTAGGACAGAGGGGTAGGGGTTTGTCAGTCCTGGTAGGACAGAGGGGTAGGGGCGTCTCAGTCCTGTTGGGACAGATGGGTAGGGTTGTTTTGGTCCTGTTAGGACAGAGGGGTAGGGGTGTCTCAGTCCTGTGAGGACAGAGCGGTAGGGGTGACTCAGTCCTGTTGGGACAGAGGGGTAGGGCCATCTCAGTCCTGTTAGGACAGAGGGGTAGGGGTGACTCAGTCCTGCTAGGACAGAGGGGTAGGGGTGTCTCAGTCCTGGTAGGACAGAGGGGTAGGGGTGTGTCAGTCCTGAAAGGACAGAGGGGTAGGGGGACTCAGTCCTGCTAGGACAGAGGGGTAGGGGTGTCTCAGTCCTGGTAGGACAGAGGGGTAGGGGGTGTGTCAGTCCTGAAAGGACAGAGGGGTAGGGGGACTCAGTCCTGCTAGGACAGAGGGGTAGGGGTGTCTCAGTCCTGGTAGGACAGAGGGGTAGGGGTGTGTCAGTCCTGAAAGGACAGAGGGGTAGGGGGACTCAGTCCTGCTAGGACAGAGGGGTAGGGGTGTCTCAGTCCTGTTGGGACAGAGGGGTAGGGGGTTGTAAGTCCTGGTAGGACAGAGGGGGTAGGGGGCGTCTCAGTCCTGTTAGGACAGAGGGGTAGGGGTGTTTTGGTCCTGCTAGGACACAGGGGTAGGGCAGTCCCGGTCCAGTTAGGACACAGGGGGTAGGGGCGTCTCAGTCTTGTTAGGACAGAGGGGTAGGGGTGCTTTGGTCCTTAGAAGCTCTAGACATGTCTGGATTTGCGAAGTGAATAGAAAACATGTAAATGGATGAAAACAGGCTCATATTGTTGAATTTCCACCATTCTGTCTTTGTGAGGAAGATGAAAGACAAAACTTTTTAAAGTAGAAAGTGTAAAAGTGAACTCTTTAAAGTAGACAGTGTAAAAGTGAACTCTTTAAAGTAGACAGTGTAAATATGAACTCTTTAAAGTAGACAGTGTAAAAGTGAACTCTTTAAAGTAGACAGTGTAAATATGAACTCTTTAAAGTAGACAGTGTAAAAGTGAACTCTTTAAAGTAGACAGTGTAAAAGTTTACTCTTTAAAGTAGACAGTGTAAAAGTGTACTCTTTAAAGTAGACAGTGTAAAAGTGAACTCTTTAAAGTAGACAGTGTAAATGTGAACTCTTTAAAGTAGACAGTGTAAATGTGAACTCTTTAAAGTAGACAGTGTAAAAGTTTAAACTCTTTAAAGTAGACAGTGTAAAAATGAACTCTATAAAGTAGACAGTGTAAATGTGAACTCTTTAAAGTAGACAGTGTAAAAGTGAACTATTTAAAGTAGACAGTGTAAAAGTGAACTCTATAAAGTAGACAGTGTAAATATAAACTCTATAAAGTAGACAGTGTAAAAGTGAACTCTTTAAAGTAGACAGTGTAAAAGTGAACTCTTTAAAGTAGACAGTGTAAAAGTGAACTCTTTAAAGTAGACAGTGTAAAAGTGAACTCTTTAAAGTAGACAGTGTAAAAGTGAACTCCTTTTAAGTAGACAGTGTAAAAGTGAACTCTTCAAAGTAGACAGTGTAAATATGAACTCTTTAAAGTAGACAGTGTAAAAGTGAACTCTTTAAAGTAGACAGTGTAAATATGAACTTTTTAAGTATCTGTGAAAGTAGACAGTGTAAAAGTTTACTGTAAATCTTAAAGTAGACAGTGTAAATGTGAACTCTTTAAAGTAGACAGTGTAAAAATGAACTCTTTACAGTTGACAGTGTAAAAGTGAACTCTTTTAAGTAGACAGTGTAAAAGTTTACTCTTTAAAGTAGACAGTGTAAAAGTTTACTCTTTAAAGTAGACAGTGTAAAGACAGTGTAAAATTCTTTAAAGTAGACAGTGTAAAAGTTTACTCTTTAAAGTAGACAGTGTAAAAGTGAACTCTTTAAAGTAGACAGTGTAAAAGTTTACTCTTTAAAGTAGACAGTGTAAAAGTGAACTCTTTTAAGTAGACAGTGTAAAAGTTTACTCTTTACAGTGACAGTGTAAAAGTGAACTCTTTTAAGTAGACAGTGTAAAAGTTTACTCTTTACAGTTGACAGTGTAAAAGTTTACTCTGAACAGACTCAGAAACTCGGAGACAGCTGTCAGTGAAGCTTCCAGCTGACATCTCTGGTGCTCCATGGTGGTTAAAAGCAGCCTGAAAAGCAAAAAAAGATTGAAGCTGCGCTGTCAGTGAAATCTCATCATCCAGTGACGAGCGTCCCGCCCCCCAGAGATAAGAGAGCCCCCCCCCCCCCCCCCAGTCCCTGGCATCATCCCCAGCATACCAGAAGGCACCTGAAGACTTGCAGACCGAGGCCCTGGAAGCCTGGAAGCCCGTCCACTGACCCGTTCCAAACTCAGCCTCTGAACCGAGGCTTGGCACCGGAGGGCGGGGGCAGAACGGGGCGGGGGGGGGGGCCGGGCAGGCAGGCCTGGGTGAACACGTCAGGTTGATTTATGTGACGCCTGGCCCCGTAGCCGACCCCGGGCTGGACTCCACCTGTCCTCCATCCAAGCAGCCCCCGCTCCTCCTGGCCTCGGCGCCCGCCAAACGCCGAGGGAGGAGCGGGGGGGGGGGGGGCGGGTGAAAGGTGAAGCCAGCAGCTCCAGGTCGTTGATCATTATGGGATGGAAGGATCTGGCCAGCGCTGCTGCTAGCGTGTTGTTGATGAGGCGGGAACGGCGAGCCGACGTTCACGGCTAATCTGATCCCTGGAACCCGGCGAAGAATCCCCCCCCCCGTCCACATTTCAGCCCCCCCACGTCCACGTTTCAGCTGCATTTCACAGCGTTTCCAGGATTCAGTTTAACTTTGACTCAGTGAAGATGAAGGGAGGCTCCTCATCCTCATCCTCATCCTCATCAGGGAGCAGAATTAAGAGAAGATTGAAAGAAACACAAATTCTGATTCTCTGTTCTGGTAGAAGACGAACGGTTTCTGATAAATATCGAAGTTCCTGAGTGTTGCCGTCCAGGTGCATGGTGATGTCACTGTTTCTGCTTACGGTCTTCTGCACGGCAAAAACTCAAATCTTATCTAGTACATTTTCTAATTTCTACTCAAAATATCTCATCACACTGAAAATAAGAGAAAATTACTTATAGAAGCATTTCAGTGAGATACAGGAACTTGTTTTAAGGTGATGCGTCTTATATAAAGGAATCTCATCATGAAAATTTGGCCTGTTTTATTGGCAGAATTTATTTTGCTTATTCTCACATTTATTCCAAACATAACAGACATTTTCTGCATCAACAGCTGATTTTCTCTCTTTTTTTTATTAAAAATTCTTTCTTTCCAACGAGTGTTAGATGTTTGTTTCTAGATGAAGCTGCAGATGCTTCAGGGCTTCTGTTAGCATTAGCGTTAGCATTAGCATTAGCATTAGCTGGTGCTCCATCCATCTTCTCAGCTCTGCTTTGTTATCTCCACTCACTAATCCGTATTTAATAAACAGGAGTGGATTTTTGCCTCTTTAGGGTTTGGGACCATTTTTATCTTCATTATTTAGTTTTAATTCTTCTTCACAACGTTAGCTACAGGCTAGCGGCTAGCTGAGTGTCTTCTTCTGCTTGTTTGTTGAACTCTGACAGATTAGCGCCACCAGGTGGGGGAGGCTACATTGCAGCTCATCCAGTTGTAAATAACAGTGTAAATATACGGTCCTCGCGGCCCTCTACACACTCAAAAATAGAGGTACCAGTTTGTACCTAAAAGGGTCCAAAGCTTGCTGCTGGGGGGGTTCCTTTCTGAAAGACATTTCTGTACCTTCATGGTCCATTTTTGTACCTTATCAAGCTGTATGAGTTAATAAAGTACAATTAAACCAATTAAAGATGATGAATAAAAGTCAATAAAATAGAGATTATGACAACAATCAAAGATGCTAATAATAAATGAATAATTATTATAGAAATATTAGGCCAAACACATATATAATTATACATATAATTATTACTATGATTATTATGAAAATCACAATATAATAACTATAATTATACTACTGTTTAGAAGTACTGCTATTTATAGTTATTGTACATTTTTCAATGCTGCAGGTACCCTTAGGGCTGGAATGGTACAAAGTTGTACTTTATATTACTTTGGAGCCTTTTTCATAGTATATAGGTACTTCTGGCCTCATAAAGACCAATATTGTACTTTTGAGAGAACATTTGTAACACATGTACCTGCAGGTACAGAAACGTTCCTGTCTCGTACCTGTTTCTGAGTGTGTAAGCGGAGCGTCGTGGTTCAGAACCACCGATCTGGATCCGTTACTGCTGCGTTTAAAACCTCCGTCTGCGTTCAACAGCAGATAGAAATTATCCTTCACCTCTCCGAGTGTCAGACTCTCCTCCTGCTTCTTCTTCTCTCCACTTTCTCCTGGAAGTTTATTCAATTAAGTGAGGATGGAAGAGGCAGCGCGTGTTGCTTCTCCCTGGGGGGCCGGGACCCCATCCTCCCAGCGGGGGGCGTGATTGGGTTGTCTGGGCGTTCCAGCGTGTGCCCAAGTGGAAAGATGCGAAATGAAGGAGATCATTGGCCATCGATACCCAATTATGTGACGAGGAGGGGCTGCAGCCTGCCGTGGGAGCGCTCGGCTTCATGTTTGCTGATGAATTGTTTTGCTGCAGGATTACGGTCAATGTCATTACGTCCACCGATGGTGAGAAGCAGAGTCACGCTGTGAGGCCTTATTGGAGAGAAAGAGTGCTTTTTAACTCTGATTGCTTCATATTCACATGAAATCTGCAGCATGAGCAGACGAAGGACAATTTTCAAGCAGGGTCGTAGTCAGAACCTGGTCTGAAACTCTTCCAGGACTTTCAGACCAGGTTTTAGACCGAGCCCAAACGGCGCAGGACAATGACTGGAGTCTGGACGTGGACTGGAAGAGACATTTAAACTGATCCTCATGCAGCTCCCAGTCCGGTTTCAGGAACCAGAACCAGCTCCCAGTCTGGTTTCAGGAACCAGAACCAGCTCCCAGTCTGGTTCCAGGAACCAGAACCTGTTCCAGTCCGGTTTCAGGAACAGGAACCAGCTCCCAGACTGGTTTCAGGAACCAGAACCAGCTTCCAGTCTGGTTTCAGGAACCAGAACCAGCTTCCAGTCTGGTTTCAGGAGCCAGAACCAGCTCCCAGTCTGGTTTCAGGAACAGGAACCAGCTCCCAGTCTGGTTTCAGGAACCAGAACCAGCTTCCAGTCTGGTTTCAGGAACCAGAACCAGCTTCCAGTCTGGTTTCAGGAGCCAGAACCAGCTCCCAGTCTGGTTTCAGGAACCAGAACCAGCTCCCAGTCTGGTTTCAGGAACCAGAACCAGCTTCCAGTCTGGTTTCAGGAACCAGAACCAGCTTCCAGTCTGGTTTCAGGAGCCAGAACCAGCTCCCAGACTGGTTCCAGGAACCAGAACCTGTTCCAGTCTGGTTTCAGGAACCAGAAACAGCTCCCAGTCCGGTTTCCAGGAGCCAGAACCTAGCTCCCAGTCTGGTTCCAGGAACAAGAACCTGTTCCAGTCTGGTTTCAAAACCAAAAACCCCCCCCAGTCCGGCTCAGGGACCAGAACCTTTCCAGTCTGGTTTCAGGAACCAGAACCAGCTCCCAGTCTGGTTCCAGGGACCAGAACCAGCTCCCAGTCTGGTTCCAGGGACAAGAACCGTCTCCCAGTCTGGTTTCAGGAACCAGAACCAGCTCCCAATCTGGTTCCAGGAACCAGAACCTGTCCCAGTCTGGTTTCAGGAACCAGAACCAGCCCCCAGTCTGGTTTCAGGAACCAGAACCAGCTCCAATTCAACCAGAACCGGTTCCCAGTCTGATTTCAGGGCCGCTCCAGAACCAGAACCAGCTCCCAGTTTGGCTTTCAGGGACCAGAACTAGCCCTCCAGACCCGGTTTCCAGTCTGATTTCGGCAGAACCAGCTCCCAGTCTGATTCCAGGAACCAGAACCAGCTCCCAGTCTGATTCCAGGAAAAAGAACTGGCTCCCGGTTTGCTGTAGGCTGAGGCTGCTGGAGGACATCCCATGATGCAGCTGGCTCCTCTCTTCTCTATTTCTTTTAGAAATATCACGTGTCTGCCGTCTTCTGTCCATCTGAGATGAACTGGTGTCCAGAGACCTGCTGTGATGGAGTTTGAACCAAAGCGATGACCCACAACCATCCTTGCTGCTTTTATACCCAATCCTGACACCCCCACCTGGTCGTTGCAGGGGAAATCATTTCGGCTGCATCACCGTGGAGACTTTCATCAGAAGAGATGTAAAAACTCAAATATAAATATGAGACCCAACAACTCCGAGGTCGGAAGAGGATCCGGGCCACTGAAGAAAAAAAAAATTCTGATTCTTTTTTCTTTTTCATGTTCAGGGAAAAAAGTCTGAATTCTTACTTTTTCCCCAGAATTTTATTTTATTTTTCTTCAGTGGCCCGGATCCTCTTCCGCATGTTTCTGCTGTTTCGTGTTTGCTGATCACTTTAGGAGAGAAATCAGAAAGAGGAGAATAAACTGATAATCATGCTCATAATTAGCTGAAGCTTACCTGACAGGACTCCCTGTCTGAAGGACGCGTCAGACGTGACCTTTCCCGGCGCTCGTCTCGGGTCTGCTCCGTACATCATGAAGCATCTCAGAAGCTCCGGTGCTGCAGGATGCTGAAGGTAAACTTCATTAGGAGTGGGGGTGACATGCACGGCCTCCAGGCTTCCACCGCAGTAATTAACTCAGGGATTTTCTCCTCCGCTCCGTCTCTGATCCAGGTCGGTGCTGACAACCTTACACGCCCCTGCCCCTCCTTCATCTGCCAGATACAGGTCACAGACGGCGGCCCGGCACCCCGAGGTGTCCTGCAAACGCGCTGTGGAGTGATGGGCGGGCGTCCCCGATGCCACGTTCATTTGCACATCAAGAAGCCGGAGAAGGAAGCTTTGACCCAATTAACGCCGAGGAAAACAGATTAAATAAAGTCTGCTGGCGTAGTCCTGGACATCCGTGCGCGTGGGTGTGTGTGTGCGTGTGTGTGTGTGTGTGTGTGTGTTTTGGGGGGGGGGGGGGGGGGGTTGAGGAAGAGGAGGTCATGCAAGGGCCATTGGATGAAAGTAACACTGCTCTCAGCCAATCACAGAGAGTGTGGACAGCAGAAGGAGATGCCTGGCTCTGAGGCACTTCTTCCAGGAGAAGAGGAAGAGGAGGAGGAAGAGGAAGAGGAGGAGGTCACCTGCATCCTGGAAAACCTCGGACACATTATGATTCTAGTATTGTTGCTGACCGTGTCCATCCCTTTATGACCACAATGTAGCATATATATATATATATATATGTATTTGCAGGCTGACAGGTTGACTGGTTGCCATGGTTACAGGTTGGTATCACTGGACCTGAGTGAGATTTCTGCGCTTTCATGAAGATTCATTTTAGACAAACACACAAACGTGGCTGTAACATGTGAAACTGTTCTGGGGCGTTAAATAAACAACCTGTCGTCTTTCCTGGTGGCTCTGCCAAAGTTTCTGAGATACCGGAATGATACCGGAATGATGAATGATCCCCGTTATCACAGGAGCCGGAGAGGAGGTGGATGAAAGTCACAGAAACGTGGGAACTGAGTGTGAGAGCACCTGCAGGCAACTTTTCATATGATTCCACTCACTGTTTGATCCACTTTACTCATCAGAACATGTTTGGTTCATAAAATCAACTCTGCATGTTGAAAAAGGCTGAAATCAAATATGATGAAATGTTTATACTTTCAATGTTTTTTACAATAATCCTGCAGCTGCAATGAGCACCATCTTATTTAGCTGAATAAAATAGATTTAAATCAGATACTTAGATTACAGACATGTCTCAGAGATATTAAAGCCTGGATGGTGGAATATCCACCATCTAAATTCAGAAAAAAAAACAAGTCCTTGTTTCTGGTCGTAAAAAGATCAGAGATTCTTTGCCAGAGCAGATATTAAAGCTGGATCCTTTACAGCATCACCAAAATCAACCAAATTCAAGACATGACAAAATGTTACCTTTTAGATATTGATATTGATAAGGACTAAATAACATGAGGTTCCAATATGCATACAAACCACACCAACACCCAAATATATAACCCACACACCCTCATATACCACTCACACACCCACACACCACATACACATAACAGACACACAACTCCACATACACTATCCATGCACCCTCATATATCACACACACTATTATACCACACACACCACCTCACATACCACCCACACACCCACATATACCACCCCCACACCCCACCCACACACCCACATATACCACCCCCACATACCACCCACACACCCACATATACCACCCCCACACCCCACCCACATATACCACACCCCACCCACACACCCACATATACCACCCACATACCACCCACACATACCACCCACATATACCACACACACACCCACATATACCACCCACACACACCACCCACACATACCACCCACATATACCACCCCCACACACCACCCACACATATCACCCACAAACCACACACACATACCACCCACACATACCACACACACACACACACACCCACCCACACACCCACATATACCACACACACACACACACATACACACACACACACACACATATACCACACACACACCCACATATACCACCCACATATACCACACACACACACACACATACCACCCACACACCCACATATACCACCCCCACATACCACCCACATATACCACACACACACACACACACACACACACATACCACCCACACACCCACATATACCACCCCCACACCCCACCCACACACCCACATATCACACACACACACACACACACATACCACCCACACACCCACATATACCACACACACACACCACATATACCACACACACACACATACCACCCACACACCCACATATACCACCCCCCACACCCCACCCACATATACCACACCCCACCCACACACACACATAACCACACACATACCACCCCACATACCACCCCCATATACCACTCACACACCCACACACCCCCCACATAACACACACACAACCCACATACACCACCCACACACCCTCATATATCACACACACATTATACCACACACACCACCCACATACCACCCACACACCCACATATACCACCCCCACACCCCACCCACACACCCACATATACCACCCACATACCACCCCCACATTCCACCCACACACCCACATATACCACCCCCACACCCCACCCACATATACCACCCACATACCACCCACGTATACCACACACACACCCACATATACCACCCCCACATACCACCCACACATACCACCCACACATACCACCCACACATACCACCCACACATACCACCCACACATCACACACACACACACCACACACCCACATATACCACCCCCACACCCCCACACACACCACATATACACACACACACACACACACACACACACCCCACCCACACACCCACATACCACCCACACACCACCCCCCACATATACCCACCCACACACACACACACACACCACCCACACACCCACACACACATACCACCCCCACACACCACCCACATATACCACACACACACACACACACACACACACATACCACCCACACACCCACATATACCACCCCCACACCCCACCCCCCCCACACCACACACACACACACACATACCACACACACACACACACACACACACACACATATACCACCAAACACCCACACACCCACATATACCACCCCCACCCCCACACCCCCCCACACACACACCCACATATACCACCCACATCCACACACACACACACACACACACATACCACCCACACACCCACATATACCACACACACACACACACACACACACCCCCACACACCCACATATACCACCCCACACCCCCACACACCACCCACATATACACACACACACACACACACACATACCACCCACACACCCACATATACCACCCACATATACCACCCACACATACCACCCACACACACACACACATACCACCCACACCCCACATATACCACCCCCACACACCCCACCCACACACCACACACACACACACACACACATACCACCCACCCCACACCACACACACCCCCACATATACCACACACACACACCCACATATACCACACACACACACCACACTACACCACACACCCACATATACCACCCCCACACCCCCACATACCACCCACATACCACCCCCACATACCACACACATATACCACACACACACACACACACACACACACACAGTACACTATCCATGCACCCCACACAACCCTCACACACCCACACACCCACACCACACACACACACATACAGTACACTATCCATGCACCCTCATATAACCCTCACATACCACCCACACAACCCCCACACACAGGTCAGGAACATGAACGGTTTAACTGGGAACAGGTGAGTAACATTACTTAGTATAAAAGGAGCATTTCAGTCTCTCAGATGGAAAGAGTTTCACCAATCTGAGACAAACTGGCTCTGAAAGTTGTGGAACAAGTTCAGAAAATGTTCCTCAGACTTAAAGATCCTCCATCTACAGTGTAGAATAACATTAAAAGATGGAGAGAATCAGGAGGAATCTCTGTGTGCAGGGGACACGGCTGGATGCTGGTGATCTTCCAGAAATCTGTCTGTGAACACGGTTCACCCTGAAATCCACAAATGCAGGTTACAGCTGAAAGAGAGGATCCAGAACTTGGTTTAGCGTTCAGGTTAACGGCTGGTTCGGTGAGGAAGGAAAACGCAGCTATCAGGCTGAACGGCTGAGAAAAGAGAAGTTGATAAAAGAGGAGTCTCCATGCCTTGTTAGATCTATCATCCCTTTAATTAATCGTGTTTTTAGGAAGACGTCTGAACTGTGTCATTTCCATTATTGGAAAACCCAACGCGATTAATGAATAATTTTCATTTTTGATCCATTATATCATGCTAGTTGATCTCCTCTTTTCCGCACTGCTGAGTGATAGCATCGTTTTCTGCCCCTCGATCAAATTTAATTTGGCCCTCTATTATATCGCACTGTTGCCACTGAAGTGTCAATTTTTGTCAGGCAATTAGAAGCCATAACCTGTGAAGCTAACTTTGATAGGCACGGTAATTGGATTGTTTCAGCAATAGCTTGGAACACTTTCAGCTTTTCTTCATCTCTACCTCCCCCATCGAACTTCTCATCTGGGGGAAAATTTTTGATCGGGTCTCCATCTATATGTCGAAGTTCAGAGCAAACAAAAGATGAAGGGTATCTGAGGAGGAGGAGGAGTGCTTGTGGGTGCAGAAAGTCATCCGTGCTGTAAACGTGCCACTCTCCCCGCGTTGCGACGGCAGGCGTGAGCCTGTTTTGACCCTGTCCTGCATCACCTTTCAACACGCCACATTAGAGAGGTTTGAACTTTTCAGCTGACAGAGGAGCAGAGCAGGCTGGGAAATGTGCAACATGACAGGGATGCCGGGAAAATAAGATCCGTCTGATGCAACTCTGACACTCCGCTTCCACAAGAAGCTCCAACACTTTCTTTTGTGTGTGACACAGAGATGAGGAGGCGTTTCAACTTTCTACTTCATATTCACAGAAACTTCATCAGGACTCAGAATAAAGACGAAATAAAAATCTTAAACAGTTTTTCAACAATATTTTGAAAAGTTCTCTTTACCTGGAAGTGGTGTTTTAGGTACCGCCAAGCTTGAAACTTTCTTTGCTTTGCTTCTTATTAGGGATGCACGATTTTGGCCGATATCCGATATGCCGATATTTTTAAACTCATGTGGCCTACAACCAATATCGATACCAACATTAAAGCTGAAAAAAATAAGCAGTCATTGCAAATAGCAGTTTTGTTATTCGTTTCAGGCACTTTGAAAAATAGGGGTGGTAAAAATAATCAATAAACTGGCATATTGTGATATTTTCATGTACCGATATCAAATCAATATTTAAAAACGAGGCATTGATCTATTTTACTTACATAATCTTGCAAGATTTCATCGTTTTGTTACAAAATCTCACAATATTTTGTGAATTCTCGCGAGATTTCGTAACAGAACGATAAAATATTGCGAGATTTTATTAATAAAATAGATCGATACCGGATTTTTAAAATGTCAATATGATATCAGCATATGAAAATATTGTGAAATTTTTGTGAATTCTCGTGAGATTTTGTAACAGAACGATAAAATATTGCAAGATTTCATTTGTGAAATAGCTCGATACCACGTTTTTAAATATCAATATGATATCAGCATATGAAAATATCACAAAATTTTTGTGAATTCTCGCAAGGTTTTGTAACAGAGCGATAAAATATTGCAAGATTTCATTTGTAAAATAGCTCGATACCACGTTTTTAAATATCAATATGATATCAGCATATGAAAATATCACGATATCTGAGTGTATCGATATTTTTTCCTTACTCTAGTCTTTAGAAATGTTAAAATCTGTAATAAAAAGAAGATTCTGAAGAAGTTTTTGGTGTTTTTTAGACTTTAGAAACAGCAGGCTGATTGGTTAAATATCGGCTAAATATTGGTGGGGTGGCTGATGTCTGATACCGCTGCTGAACAACAGACACTAAAACATTTTTAAAAAATGGTAGACATAAAATCAGGTAAAAATAAGAAAAAAATAAGAGTAACAATAAAACAATTTTTAAAAAACAATTTAGCAATTCATACAATTTATAAATAGCTCATTCTGAGTAAAACGCCAAAGAAAAGGAGGGTTTTAGGAAAAGCTTTAAAACTGAGAGCACAAAAGCACAACTGGAAATCACAACAATAGCACAGAATAAATATTTTTAAAAAACCATTGAAACTGACTTAAACGTCATTTTGGAGTAAATTCATCCCACGTTCTGGTCCTCTCTGAGGGATACTGGTCTTTGACGTGCCAATAAGAATAAGTGGACAAAATATTGTTCCTATTGTGTTGACTGGACTCATCGTCCTACTCCGTCTGTGCTCGCAGGGACTGCAAAAGTATAAAACTTATTTCCAGCATGGTCCTTGGTGTCAAAACAACTAAAAAACAAGAAATGCCTCACTCAACAGAAACAGAGCACGATAAAATCACATGACCCAAAAACAATTCACAAATAATAATAATAATAAAAGCAACCTAAAACACTTATTAAATAACATTTAGCTTGTTCCATAAAAATTGCCTAACCTGGCTTTTAAACTACTGTGTGATGTTAAAAGTTGTGTAGCGGTTGGCAAAGACTTCCATCCCATAATAGCCGTGTAAAAGAAGGAGTTTCTGGCTGCAGACTTAAAGGAATAGTTCACCCTCAGAATGATTTAACTTTATTTTCCACTTGCTGCCAGAAAGACTCTGCAGCACTTTTTTAATATCTCAAATGCAGCCGGTGATCAGGAAGGCTTCTCGTTCCCCCCCACTTTCATATAATGGAGTTCACCGGGGTCCGAGCCAAAAAGGTCCATAAAAGTCCACAAAAACGTGTCAATGTTCCTCCATACTGCTCGTCCAACGTAATCCAAGTGTCCTGAGTGGGTAGCGTCCAGAATTTACTGGAAACGACGTCATTTAGTAGATTTTTAGAGCCTAAAAAGGAGTATTGTTAACTTCCGTAATGCGCGCACATGCGCGGTCACGAAACTACGAAAGCCTCGGCGTTCAGAGCCTACTCTGCCGATAATGCAAGCGTAGAAGAAGAAATTCACTGTTTACATTGTGGTAAGAGCGACAGAGCTGCAGACAAACCGGGACAAACACAGGAGGGGTGGATATTGATCTAAAAGAAAGAAAGAAAGAAAAAGAGAACGTCTCGTCTGCCGTGGCTTTCGTAGTTTCGTGAACGTGCATCAGCGTGCTTGCTGGGCATGCGATGCAGTACTGTTTAGACTCTAAAAATCTACTAAATGGCGTAGTTTCAAGTAAATTCTGGACGCTACCCACTCAGGACACTTGGATTACATTGGACGAGCAGTATGGAGGAATATTGACACGTTTTTGTGAACTTTTATGGACCTTTTTGGCTCGGACCCCGGTGAACTCCATTGGGGGGAACGAGAAGCCTTCCTGATCGCCGGCTGCATTTGAGATATTAAAAAAGTGCTGCAGAGTCTTTCTCACCATGAGGGGAAGTGGAAGATAACGTTACATCATTCTGTGGGTGGAATATTCCTTTAACTCGCGGCTCTTTCCAGGATCGGATACTCGCTCTTGTAAAGTGACGGTGCTGTGTGTGAACCAGGCTGATATCAGAATGGAAGTATTTGGGGGCGTGACCACTGATGATATGACGCTTATGATTTAATCTGAGTTGCTCTACTCAGACGGACCAGCAGCAGAAACTCCTCCTTTCCAATTAGAGTTCGGGGAGGAGCACTTAAAAGGTGCCGAATAAGATTATTTTGCAGTACTTGAAACTTGTTCTTAAGTTTCACATTAATACCAAAGAACCAGGCAGAACATGAATAATCCAAGTGGCCCTGAATTACGGACAGAAAAATCTGACTGCTGTCTGCTGAAATAAAAACTTTCATTTCCAGGCACATTTATCTAAAACTTTGGAGGTGATAGATTCTCCGGTTAGAGACTGATCCAATGTTAACCCCAAATATGTGACAGTAGATCTTGTTGAGATGGAAATCTCCCACATGGACCGGATCGTGGAGGTGCTGATCTGTTCTGCAGCCGGGAGCGGACCTGGAGCTCCGTTTGTCTGATATCAGCAGCACATCTCGGCCTGATTCTCCTGCAGGTGTTGCAGAGCCCGCTGATGCTTTTATTCATCTATTCAGTTTCTTATCTGGAAGGCGTATGTGCCGCGGGGTTGTGGGGATGTAACCTTACTTCTGTTTATCTTTAAAAGAAAAAAGAAAACGACTGTTGTGATGACACTTTGAAATGAAACGTGTTTAAAATGAAATGAAAAAAATCCTAAACATTTACCACTCAGCCTTTTAATTTTCTTTCTTATCTCTTCTTTTGCCTTTGGGGAGATGAAAACTCATCCCTCAGTTTCAGGATTCTGTGTCAACATCCTGATATAAATATGAGAAGCTCACATTTCTAGAGATGCATTTAAAAAATCTGAACTAATGGTAGTTTATGACTTTGTAATAATAAAAATGAAACAGAAAAAGGAACTAAAAGTTTTACTGGAGAAACTTTTGAATCACATTCTGATGCTGACACGCTGTGAAACATGCAGCATCTTTATCCTGGAACATACTAAACATGTTTACACAAAAGTATTGTGCAATTTTATTTCCACGATTTAGCAATAAAAAAGAAATAAAGCTGCAGTTTGAAAAGTTCTAATGTATTTTATTTGACTTTTATCCCTTTTTATGACTTTGAAATGAACCATTTCTATTTCTTTGTGTAGCTGTTGTAGAGAAAAGCAATGAAACCAATCAGGCTGGCGAAGATTAAAGGTCTCTTGTGGGTCAGGTGTGGTCAGTTGTTGGGTTAGGGTAATCCCGACCCTAACCCAGGTCTGGACCTGGATCATGGTGAGTCTCCTTTGGGTCAGGAGTGGACCAGAGGTCAGTTGTTGGTCTGGACCTGGATTATGGTGAGTCTCCTTTGGGTCAGGAGTGGACCAGAGGTCAGTTGTTGGTCTGGACCTGGATCATGGTGAGTCTCCTTTGGGTCAGGAGGGACCAGAGGTCAGTTTTTGGTCTGGACCTGGATTATGGTGAGTCTCCTTTGGGTCTGGACTTGGATTATGGTGAGTCTCCTTTGGGTCAGAAGTGGACCAGAGGTCAGTTGTTGGTCTGGACCTGGATTATGGTGAGTCTCCTTTGGGTCAGGAGTGGACCAGAGGTCAGTTGTTGGTCTGGACCTGGATTATGGTGAGTCTCCTTTGGGTCAGGAGTGGACCAGAGGTCAGTTGTTGGTCTGGACCTGGATTATGGTGAGTCTCCTTTGGGTCAGGAGTGGACCAGAGGTCAGTTATTGGTCTGGACCTGGATTATGGTGAGTCTCCTTTGGGTCAGGAGGGACCAGAGGTCAGATGTTGGTCTGGACCTGGATTATGGTGAGTCTCCTTTGGGTCAGGAGTGGACCAGAGGTCAGTTGTTGGTCTGGACCTGGATTATGGTGAGTCTACTTTGGGTCAGGAGGGACCAGAGGTCAGTTATTGGTCTGGACCTGGATTATGGTGAGTCTCCTTTGGGTCAGGAGTGGACCAGAGGTCAGTTGTTGGTCTGGACCTGGATTATGGTGAGTCTCCTTTGGGTCAGGAGTGGACCAGAGGGTCAGTTATTGGTCTGGACCTGGATTATGGTGAGTCTCCTTTGGGTCAGGAGTGGACCAGAGGTCAGTTATTGGTCTGGACCTGGATCATGGTGAGTCTCCTTTGGGTCAGGAGTGGACCAGAGGTCAGTTGTTGGTCTGGACCTGGATTATGGTGAGTCTCCTTTGGGTCAGGAGTGGACCAGAGGTCAGATGTTTGTCTGGACCTGGATTATGGTGAGTCTCCTTTGGGTCAGGAGGGACCAGAGGTCAGATGTTGGTCTGGACCTGGATTATGGTGAGTCTCCTTTGGGTCAGGAGGGACCAGAGGTCAGTTATTGGTCTGGACCTGGATTATAATGAGTCTCCTTTGGGTCAGGAGGGACCAGAGGTCAGATGTTGGTCTGGACCTGGATTATGGTGAGTTTCCTTTGGGTCAGGAGTGGACCAGAGGTCAGTTGTTGGTCTGGACCTGGATTATGGTGAGTTTCCTTTGGGTCAGGAGTGGACCAGAGGTCAGCTTTTGGTCTGGACCTGGATTATGGTGAGTCCCCTTTGGGTCAGGAGTGGACCAGAGGTCAGTTGTTGGTCTGGACCTGGATTATGGTGAGTCTCCTGTTGGTCAGGAGTGGACCAGAGGTCAGATGTTGGTCTGGACCTGGATTATGGTGAGTTTCCTTTGGGTCAGGAGTGGACCAGAGGTCAGATGTTGGTCTGGACCTGGATTATGGTGAGTCCCCTTTGGGTCAGGAGGGACCAGAGGTCAGTTATTGGTCTGGACCTGGATTATGGTGAGTTTCCTTTGGGTCAGGAGGGACCAGAGGTCAGTTATTGGTCTGGACCTGGATTATGGTGAGTTTCCTTTGGGTCAGGAGTGGACCAGAGGTCAGATGTTGGTCTGGACCTCGATTATGATGAGTCTCCTTTGGGTCAGGAGTGGACCAGAGGTCAGTTATTGGTCTGGACCTGGATTATGGTGAGTCTCCTTTGGGTCAGGAGTGGACCAGAGGTCAGATGTTGGTCTGGACCTGGATTATGGTGAGTTTCCTTTGGGTCAGGACCTGGATTATGGTGAGTCTCCTTTGGGTCTGGACCTGGATTATGGTGAGTCCCCTTTTGGTCAGGAGTGGACCAGAGGTCAGTTATTGGTCTGGACCTGGATCATGGTGAGTCTCCTTTGGGTCTGGACCTGGATTATGGTGAGTCTCCTTTGGGTCTGGACCTGGATTATGGTGAGTCTCCTTTGGGTCAGGAGTGATCCAGAGGTCAGATGTTGGTCTGGACCTGGATCATGGTGAGTCCCCTTTGGGTCAGGAGTGGACCAGAGGTCAGTTGTTGGTCTGGACCTGGATTATGGTGAGTCTCCTTTGGGTCAGGAGTGGACCAGAGGTCAGATGTTGGTCTGGACCTGGATTATGGTGAGTCTCCTTTGGGTCAGGAGTGGACCAGAGGTCAGTAATTGGTCTGGACCTGGATTATGGTGAGTCTCCTTTGGGTCAGGAGTGGACCAGAGGTCAGATGTTGGTCTGGACCTGGATCATGGTGAGTCTCCTTTGGGTCAGGAGGGACCAGAGGTCAGTTGTTGGTCTGGACCTGGATTATGGTGAGTCTCCTTTGGGTCAGGAGTGGACCAGAGGTCAGATGTTGGTCTGGACCTGGATTATGGTGAGTCTCCTTTGGGTCAGGAGTGGACCAGAGGTCAGATGTTGGTCTGGACCTGGATTATGGTGAGTCTCCTGTGGGTCAGGAGTGGACCAGAGGTCAGTTGTTGGTCTGGACCTGGATTATGGTGAGTCTCCTTTGGTCAGGAGGGACCAGAGGTCAGTTGTTAGTCTGGACCTGGATTATGGTGAGTTTCCTTTGGGTCAGGAGTGGACCAGAGGTTGTTGGTCTGGACCTGGATAATGGTGAGTCTCCTTTGGGTCAAGAGTGGACCAGAGGTCAGTTGTTGGTCTGGACCTGGATTATGGTGAGTCTCCTTTGGGTCAGAGTGGACCAGAGGTCAGATATTGGTCTGGACCTGGATTATGGTGAGTCTCCTGTTGGTCAGGAGTGGACCAGAGGTCAGTTGTTGGTCTGGACCTGGATTATGGTGAGTCTCCTTTGGGTCAGGAGTGGACCAGAGGTCAGTTGTTGGTCTGGACCTGGATTATGGTGAGTCTCCTTTGGGTCAGGAGGGACCAGAGGTCAGTTGTTGGTCTGGACCTGGATTATGGTGAGTCTCCTGTTGGTCAGGAGTGGACCAGAGGTCAGTTGTTGGTCTGGACCTGGATTATGGTGAGTCTCCTTTGGTCAGGAGGGACCAGAGGTCAGTTGTTGGTCTGGACCTGGATTATGGTGAGTCTCCTTTGGGTCAGGAGGGACCAGAGGTCAGATATTGGTCTGGACCTGATTATGGTGAGTCTCCTTTGGGTCAGGAGTGGACCAGAGGTCAGTTGTTGGTCTGGACCTGGATTATGGTGAGTCTCCTTGGTCAGGAGGGACCAGAGGTCAGTTGTTGGTCTGGACCTGGATTATGGTGAGTCTCCTGTTGGTCAGAGTGGACCAGAGGTCAGTTGTTGGTCTGGACCTGGATTATGGTGAGTCTCCTTGGGTCAGGAGTGGACCAGAGGTCAGTTGTTGGTCTGGACCTGGATTATGGTGAGTCTCCTTTGGTCAGGAGGGACCAGAGGTCAGTTGTTGGTCTGGACCTGGATTATGGTGAGTCTCCTGTTGGTCAGGAGTGGACCAGAGGTCAGTTGTTGGTCTGGACCTGGATTATGGTGAGTCTCCTTTGTCAGGAGGGACCAGAGGTCAGTTGTTGGTCTGGACCTGGATTATAATGAGTCTCCTTTGGGTCAGGAGTGGACCAGAGGTCAGTTATTGGTCTGGACCTGATTATGGTGAGTCTCCTTTGGGTCAGGAGGGACCAGAGGTCAGATGTTGGTCTGGACCTGGATTATGGTGAGTTTCCTTTGGTCAGGAGGGACCAGAGGTCAGTTATTGGTCTGAACCTGGATTATGTGAGTTTCCTTTGGGTCAGGAGGACCAGAGGTCAGTTGTTGGTCTGGACCTGGATTATGTTGAGTTTTTGGGTCAGGAGTGGTCCAGAGGTCAGATGTTGGTCTGGACCTGGATTATGGTGAGTCTCCTTTGGGTCAGGAGGGACCAGAGGTCAGTTATTGGTCTGACCTGGATTAGGGTGAGTCTCCTTTGGGTCAGGAGGGACTAGAGGTCAGTTGTTGGTCTGGACCTGGATCATGGTGAGTCTCCCTTGGGTCAGGAGGGACCAGAGGTCAGTTGTTGGTCTGGACCTGGATTATGGTGAGTCTCCTTTGGGTCAGGAGGGACCAGAGGTCAGTTGTTGGTCTGGACCTGGACTATGGTGAGTCTCCCTTGGGTCAGGAGGGACCAGAGGTCAGTTGTTGGTCTGGACCTGGATTAGGATGAGTCTCCCTTGGGTCAGGAGTGGACCAGAGGTCAGTTGTTGGTCTGGACCTGGATTATGATGAGTCTCCTTGGGTCAGGAGGGACTAGAGGTCAGATGTTGGTCTGGACCTGGATTATGATGAGTTTCCTTTGGGTCAGGAGGGGACCAGAGGTCAGATGTTGGTCTGGACCTGGATTATGGTGAGTCTCCTTGTCAGGAGGGACTAGAGGTCAGTTGTTGGTCTGGACCTGGATTATGGGGAGTCTCCTTGGGTCAGGAGGGACCAGGGGTCAGTTGTTGGTCTGGACCTGGATTATGGTGAGTCTCCTTTG
>JALJCO010002282.1:0-31214 GCA_023101725.1 Atherinomorus stipes | reverse complement strand
CAGTTTTAAATAAACAGCAAAAAGCGTTTAATGGCTTCATAAAGTAAATCTATTCATAATCATGGCTGATAATTCATTACACTGTATTTCATATTTCAAAAGCAGTGGGATGAGAATGTGTTTTGAGGTTTATAGAAGGTACGATATTCTAATTATAACTCATTTATTACTTTTAACAGATTTAAAAGTCGGCACTTTTTTCCTTCACACAGAAATCAGAAGGCTGACTTGTGGTCTGTTACAGTCCAGCAGACTTAATGGTTAGTGGAGAAACTAAACATAACTTTAATCATCAAAATTAATAACACATATTTAGCAATAATGAAAGAAGCACAATTTCAGTCACGGTTTAATACAGCTGTACAGCTGTCTTAGTGAGGACATTCGTTGACATAATGCATGGGTCTCCAACTCCGGTCCTCCAGAGCTGCTATCCTGTAAATCTTAGAGCGTACTCATTCCAACACACCTGAATCAAATGGTTAATTTCCCCGTGCACATGTCACCCTCAAAAGTGGGTTTTTCTTAGTTTTTTTTTTAATGACGACCGGCAAAATAGTGCTCACTTTGAAAAACTGTCCTCACTTAATTGGTTAAACATGCATAACGGTCCTCATGTTAATGGCTGAACAAGTACGCACACACACACACACACAATATAAATAGCAATGATTTGTCTGAAAGAATTGTACAAATACAGTACGGGCCAATCGTTTAAACACACTCCCATTAAAGAAAAAAATCAGTTGAAATTGACAAAAGTAATATTCATTTAAAAAAAATAGACAAAATCATGACACTGATTTTGAAATGTGGTTCAACAGAAATATAAAAAACAAACAAAAAATAAAACAAGTAAACAAGTGTGATGGGGCTCCTGAACTAAAACTTTATGAGCAACACTTTGAGGCAATCGCTGCATTCAGGTGTTTTCCGTAACATTTAATCAGACATTTAAATCTGCACCTGTTGACAGGTATTACGGTCCACTGTTCATGAGCAAGGTGCTCTAATTTGTCGGGGATAATTTTTTTTTTTTTTTTTAAGTTATCTTTTAAAACAACAATTTAAAATCAATATTTTATTTGACTAAATTATGGTGTACTAAATTTTGATCCATTACTTTTTCAGTTTCTTGTTATTTGAATTATTGTGAATTTAGCCTTGTGTCTAAACTTTCGGCCTGCACTGTATATTTTTATGTTAAACATTACCTTAATATTCCTGGATTGTACTACAGTACATAATGTCCTAATCAGATTGATATCAGTCTCCAAGGGCCACTTTCCCTAAAGGTCCACTTACGCTCAATGCAGAAGACGGAGCTATACCACTGGAAACCGCGGGGCCAGTGTTGAGCTGTGTAACCAGAGAAGAAGAACAGGAAGCGGAAGAATAACAATACAAAACTGCCGGGGTCAATAGCCCAATAAAAGCGAGAAGGGTCTATCTGCGGCTCGCAAGACAGAAGCGTGTGTCGTCGAGTGACGTCACTCAACGAGACGCCCACCAGGCCAATGAGAGCACGGTAAAATCTAGCCCTACCCCTGATCCTTCCCCTAAACCTAACAAGACCCACCCACTATGTGACACGCCCACTATAGGACACGCCCCCTGGGTTGCAAGCCGCAGATAGATACACTTGATAAAAGCACCTGAGAAGGAAGACACCAAACAGTGGAGCATCTGTAGACGTGACTGGAGCTTTACAGGAGAGGCTGTGTGTCCGAAAATGCACTCTACAACATCACATTGCCGGGACACGGGGACAAGCATTGGACAAAATGATTTAGGAACCATGGGAATGCAGAAGATGCAAGGAAACATGAAGGCAGCCGCGCAGGGTGACGCATGACGCATTTACGTACGTGAGCATAATAAATGAAAACTAACATCACCTGATCCATCCCCACAAACAAACACTTTTCTAGACATCGCCAGTGTGTCGGTGTTTGTGTTTTGATTAATGGTGCGTTTAGGTTATGCACTAATGTTGGAATTTCCTAACTCCAAGTCAGAGCTGCAGTCATAATCTTCCGTGAAATCGGATCTTCAGCTCAGAAAGTGGGATTCATCTCACCAACCCGACATATAACTCATGCTGTGTGCTGTTTACTTAAGCAGTAGTTCCTTGTTTTGTTGTAGTGCTGGGAGCTCTCCACCATAGAATTATGTTGATCTGAGCTCCCACTTCCGACACACACGATCTTCAATTGAACACACCACAAGGTTCATACCTCAGGGTGCTGAGGAGAAATTTCTACCTGCATGTGTGCCTGTTGCAGTTATCTGTGGAGAGAACTTTGTTTCTTTATCATTTAATCAAATAAATAGGATATATTTGAAACCAAAAAAGTGATTTGGGAGCAAAATAAAGTCAGGGGCAATCAAAAACCTTTTTTTTTAGATCAAAACAGAACAGGTTGCAATTGAAAAATAAAAATAGACAGCATATTTCTTCAACTTTAATCAATAATAATGTTTAAAAGTAAAAACATACAAGTATTTTTCTTATGAATCAGTCCTCTTTGATTTCAAGTTTTTAAAAAAATGGTTACAAATTTGTCCTTTTTGGTTGCAAATTCTAAAGTTTTGCCTGTGAATTCAAGTGCACTTGATGGGCGGGGCCTACACTGGTGGATGAGAGACGTGTTTCTATTGGTTGGTGTGAACTGGTTCCACTTCTCCCTGTGCTGTGCTGCTTGGAGCGAAGTTGATAGCCGGTAGCTCTTACAACGTTTTCCATAAGTAATGAATTGCGCAATATATGCTTTGCTACATTCTGCTGTACATTCACAACAACATCACCACAATGAATTATAACGTTCTGCTGCTGCAAACACACTGATTATCAGCGACATGGTTTTCTCTGCTGGTCACGGCCTGCTCAGTAGCTGAAAGAGTGAGTGAATTACAGGGAAGCATCTACAACGTAGAGCTGTGATCACATACATGGTCATAATATCTGTATTTTTGTATCATATCGGAGTGATCGGACTGTATGTGAGAGCCTGGGAGTGGTAGTAGCTATGTGAGATTGCGACCCGAGTTAAAGCCCAAATTACTCAAAGATAGCAAATGATTTCACCTCAATAAGTTGACAGCTTGGTCCCCCCCCCAATTCAAAAATCCTATCTGCGCCCCTGCACTACAGCTAACAAAAGTGGTTTCTCTGATTTCCAGTTAGGATGACGAAGGTTTAGAATGAAGTGTTCAAAGGAATTGTGACTAATCTTAGGTCTGGGATTAATAAATAGCCCTGATTGGAAGATAGCAGCAACACCTCCTCCTCCGCCTGCAGTTCCAGGAACATGAAAATTTAAGTAATCTGGTAGATTCATTAATAGTAACATGATCATCCTGCTGCAGCCAGGTTTCTGTGAGACAAATAAATCAATATGATGATCACCAATCAGATCATTAACTAACAGAGATTTAGAAGAAAGAGATCTGATATTTAATAATCCACATTTAATGGTTTTATTTTTCTGTTTTTTTACGATTATTGTTTTAATTTTTATGAGGTTATTATGATTTACCTTAGAGGTGTTTTTGGATTTTATTCTAAGGGCTCGGGGGACAGACAGTCAGTATGGGGGTGTGGGAGGGCGGCAGGTGGGAAACTGCAGAGAGGTGTGTAAGACTACAACTCTGCCTCCTGGTCTCAACCCTGGATTGTCAATGGTTTGACTAACAAAGTGTAGATCAAATTTAAACATTAAACTCTGATAAAGGTTTTTTTTTTTTTTTACCGTACTCTTCATCTTCGTATACTACTATATATACTACTATATTCTATTATAAGTATACTACTGGCTTTACTCTACCAGAATGGAAACCTGCTGGTTTCTGTTCATTAATCCTGTGACCTTCTCTAAAGGCTCAGCCAGCTTGTCGAGGTTATGTAGCTGTCTTTCACAATTTTTCTTTTCATCGTCGAATTTCCACTGAGATTCCAACAGGTTTTCTTTTTCTTTTAATAATTCTGGTTTATCAAACTCTGTTTCTGTATCTGCTATTTTCTTTTCCAGAGACTGAAGCTCCTCTTTGTTTTTCTTGAGCTTCGTCTCCACCTCCTGAAGTTGTCTGGTGAGTCGAGATCTCTGGTTCTCCAGTTCCTTGTTTAGCTCTTCTTGGGCGTTAAAAATTTGTTTTGCATCCTCCAACTTGTGTCTGATTTCCTCCTGCAGCTCATTTTTCGTCCCTGGAGAAAAGAAAGAATATGACATTTACCATGCATAAACAGAGAAAAATGTGCTTTCTCAAAGGTAAAAATCTCTTCTGAATCATGTTGTCCTTTAACTTTGGAAATCCGATGCAAAAATATTGCCTCCTCAAAGAATCAATTAGCTGAATTCTATTCTCTCTGGTCCCCTGTGATTACCTCCATCAATTAATGTGTGTGTGTGTGTGTGGCCTCGTCATTTTAGAGCTTGGATGTTGGCAATGGGCACCTGTTGGCTGTGAGCCTGTGGGAGCGGATGTGCCCGGCCTTATCAGGGGCTGTTGTTGCTGGCGCTCTTCTTGGTGGTTGCGGGACTCGGATGACTCTGTTAAACAAGTTTTTCCCAAAACATAAAGACAATGCCGAAAGACACAAAGCTCAGCAACTTTATCAGAGAATAACAAGTCCATCAAATACAGTAGATGCTTATCCCTAAATTCGTCATCAGAATTCACTTGCAAAACATATTTAGAATGAGAGGAATAAAGAACATCAGAGATTTTAATTGAGAAGCTAGGAAACTGTAGAAAATGGAAATAAAAACAAACACATCAGATGTTGAAACAGAGCATTTTAACATTTCAAAGAAAATATGAGTTGATTCATATTCAGCTCATATTTTCTATGAAATGTCTCAGTTTTACCATCTGATATGTTGGGTATGTGAAGATATGGAATCAAGTGATTTGTAACTCGTAGCATGACCGGATCACCAACTGTTCACTCACAGCACGTACAAATAACTCAGTGGTAACTCATAGTAGACTACCTAGTGGGGCTCGACTCGCAGTATGAATCACCTCCTCCCCTCCTGGCTCGTCTACACTAGATTTTTGACACAGTTGGGAATAAATATTTTGTACATTTTTCTCAGTTGCATTTATATTTAATAAAACATTTTATTTAGAGAAAGAAAAATAAATATTTCCCATTAAAGGTTAAGTTTTTTTTTCCAACCTGGACCTTATGTCCACGAGTATATGCGTGCATTTACTCACCGGTAAAGTTTCTGCATCACTTTGACTCCGAGTCCTAAGATATTACGTTGAGTCGCCCTTCGGTGTTCACCCAGTATAATGGTGGGGCAGTCACTATAGAAGGAATTTTCTGCAGCAAAACTCCTTGATTTTCTCTTGTCCTGTGAGTCCAGATTTAGCTTTCCGTTAGTTATCAGGGTGTTCTACACACTTTCTGGGGCTGCGTGTTCACGATGCGCGATTACAGCTGAGAAGAGCAGCTCGCTACCCAGACAACAACAAAAACATAATTTGCGAAACTCTGAAGTCACGGGACAAAAGTACTCATTCATTCGTTCCTTCTACTTAAAGCATTTATGAAATGAAGGAGTTACGGAGGCTGCCCCGTCTCCACCATGATACTGGATGTTCACCGAAAAGCGACTCAACGTAATAACTATCCTAGGACTCAAAGTGATGCAGAAACTTTACCGGTGAGTAAATGCACGTATATTGTCCTAGAAATAAGGTCCAGGTTGAAAAAAAAATTAACTTATCCTTTAAAGACACACAACTGAACTTTTAGCAGTTTTCTCAGTGGCCCCCCTATCGGCGGCTAAACTAGCATCCATCTTCATCGTACATGTACTGTGATTCACTCCAGCCAGTAAAACAGTCTAATCTTGACTCTTGTTCTGTCTCTTCCTCTCTTTCTTTTCCTCTCTTCCTCCCGTGATGTTTCCTGCGTTTCTTTAACCCATGACGCCTCTGGGCAGCGACGGCTCGAAAATGCGCATAATCAATGATGGTGTGTCATCAAAACAAGTCAGAAACACAGATTTTTAAGGTCAAAGTTACGTCGTGTCTTTATGGAATGATTGATTTTTCACTTTTTTTCTTTTCTTTTCTTTTTTTAAGCCAATGAAATGACTGTTCTCTATTTCAGTCACTCATTTTGGTGGTATGAATCAAATAGGAATGGGAGCAACATAAGCTTGTATGAACAGGTAGATTTTTTGCACTCTAAGTGACTGACTCAGTGACACAAATGGCTCAAAAAACCCAATTCACTTTAGTGAGTGACTCATTCAAACTTGAGTCAGTTAAAAGAATCAAGTTTACCATCACACTATATACAGCTTTAAAGCCCTTCTGGTCTAGAAGAGAACAGGTATAAAACACATTCTGTCCAGATCCTGACAGATGTGACAGCTGCAAGCCAGAAGTGATGTGGCTGGTTTACCCTGTGTTCACACCGGACGCAAATAAAATTACTCGTAGACTCGTATTCAACTCATATTTTCTATGAAATGTAAAAATGTCTTTGTTTCATGTTGGGTCTGTGTTATGTAAAAATATGGATTCAAGGGATTTGTTCATCTTTGTCTTTATACATGTTAGGGCCGTCAGACATTTACAGTATTTAATCATGATAATTTGCCTGAGTGTTCTGAGTTCATTTGTGGTTTTGAAAATTAATCAATGATTCTTTTTAGTCTCTTTCTAAAGGTACCAGAACATGACATTTATCACATTTTTATTAATCCAGTCAGCAGTATTACCCCTGAAGTTACAGAATACAGATGCGGGCATGAAAAAGTTCCCCTTTCTGCCGACTGCCAGCCACTTACCAGCAACTTGTCTGCTAATTCAATCACACAGAGAAACACCTGTGTGACCAGGGAAAGGATTTCAGAGCATAAATGAACGCCCGGAACAAGGACGTTTCCACAAGCCAAGTTTGGACACCATGAATGATCACGTATTTGCGGGACAAATCGTTCAGCCAGTGATAGTGCAGTAATAGTGCACTATTACTGCACCACTTCTGGCAGAAAAAGGCGGAACTTTCTCATGCCCATATCTGTAAGACACTTTAGTTACTGGTTTTATTAATTCACCTACAACATACGACTGCCAGCAGCCTCTCCTTCATTCAGAAACAAACATATAAACAGGAGTAAACTGCTGCAGAGCTCCAGCACCATTTCCAGCTTCTCTAATTTCTCCAGATCAGCTGTTAAAATGCTGCTGCTTGTTGAGTTCTCAGGAAGTTTCTGCTGGAAGCTTTCTATATTATCTGTCTGCAGAGGAGGAAGAGGACGAGGAGGACACTGAATCAGCCGTGCTGCATCAGCAGGTGGTGTTTGAGACGTCATGCAGGACTGTGGTAACCAAGCGGCAAATGACTTCTTCCGGGTGGCCAACAATAAGGCTACCCGGAAGAAGACATTTTTTGTTCAGTAGTTCCCCCTAAATTTACTGTAAATTTAGTTGTAGGTGTTGAATTTTCCACTGGTGTAATGCCGAAGGGAAAGCAGAGCGCCCCACCATAAAGCATCTAATATTGTGTATCAGTTTGATTAAATTGGTGGTGTGTCCGTCGTGTCAATGAGTTTCCACGATTAATAGCTGTTTTACGGTACATCGGCTGCAGGCACTGACGTCTAGGTATGTCTGCGGTGTGGTGTTGCCAATTTAGTGATGTGGCCATATTTAGCCATTTTTCAGACCCTTTTAGCAAATTTTTCCCCTCAAAAAGGCGACAGTGACAAATCTAGCAGCTTTTCTGGCAGTATTGGAGGCCTTGAAACTGACATGAAAGTACAGCTGGTGTGCGCGCAGACTCCTTCCTCCTTACCAAACCGAGAGGCTTGTCCTCACATGTTTCTGAAGCATCTGTTCACACTCGGCTGCTGACTGACTTCTTTAATAATGATCTGAACAGTCTGATGTTATTTATATGGCTTACATGACTGCATGTTATCGCTGCTCGCGCTCCACTCTGTTTCTCTCTGATGCGACCACACATGCACATCCTCAGGTGAGCGCATGAGTGCTGGCGTCTCCAAAAAGTCTACTTGCATAGTTTAAATATTTCACCTAATTGATGACCAATGGAAAATGTAAATTCTTGATTTCCATTGTAGGAGGCAAAAAGTTAAGAATTCAGTTAAACGATTTGAGTCATATCACGATTCATGGTTTCAAGTGATTGAATTGAATCGGATCATATCGTTCTAAATGAATCAACATTATTCAAAAATCGAATCAGAAACCATGAATCATGATATAAATTGAATCGTTGTTAACTGAATCATTATACCCCTAATTTTGGGGTCTTAGATTTTATTTGGTGAGTTCTTAAAAAAAGTCTTAAGCATACAATTTTACTTTTAAAATGGTGCAAGAACCCTGTTAATGGTGCTACTTCTTTTGATGTATAATTACCATATACCATATAATTACCAAATAAGGTTGTGCGTCTGAAGCAGAAATAGGAACAGAATGGGCTTTCTACACGAACAGTATAGCTCTGTAAGATGGCAAAAAGTAATATTTGCTTTATTTAAATGTAGAAAATATTACGGTTTGTTCAGGCCACACCTGAACCATTTTAAGTACTTTATCTAATTATTAAACTGTCTGTTTTCTAATTAAGAGTCTACTACATGCTCCAGTAATTTCAACTTTTTAAAATGTTTCTTTCCACACTTTTCATTAAAATATATTAAAATATGATTATCAGCTGCAACTTTGAGTTACACCGAATGTTAAGTCTGGTTCATGGAGCAAAGATGAATATCTACTGCTGTTGTCTGCAGATGATGCTTCCTGCAGCCTCTAGTGCAGGGGTCGGCAACCCGCGGCTCCGGAGCCGCATGCGGCTCTTTAGTCCCTCTGTTGCGGCTCCCTGGCATTGGAAAATGAATTAATGACTATTCTACTAAAGTGTATTGTATTTTGGTTGGTTCACTTTAATAATGTGATTCTAAAAGACCAAGACAAATGTCCCCTTGAGAGACAATAAAGTTTCTTATCTTATTCTAAATTTGAGGATTATGATGATCCCTCTGAGGGATTCATGTACAGTTGCGCACTTTTCCCGAGTTCTCCGAGCACTGCAAATGCAGCACGTGAAAATCCAACTTAACTATTAAAATAAAGACATAATTTATATTTTACCATTTTGCAAAGCAGCCCATTGAGTGTCAGGTGCAACAAGCAGGTAACTGCAGTAAAACTGCAGTAAAACGGCGAGTAACTGTCCAGCACGCTATGATGCGTCTCACAAACCTTTACGCAGCCAATCAGTGTTAATAACTGCACTTCATGCTCACGTGCCGCTATTGTGCAGCATAGCATGATACAGCCCTATTGAATCAGCAATCACGGAATTAAACATTAAAAACGGAATTAATTACAAACAAAGAATATCACTGAGTGTGGACGTGCCGCGGAGCGCTGAACTTTCCTCCTGGTGCACTATCCCACGAACGCCTCAGAGCGGAGCGTCTCTGTTGCTGCAGTTCTGGCATTTAAAGTGAATAATAAACGAGCAAAAGCTTATTTATCCACTCCGACCCTGTCATGCTGCGCTTTGATCACTTCTCCAGCAGGTAGGCCGACGATAGAGAAGAAAAGTGTCTGATGCACTGAGCATGTTCAGCGCTGCGTGGGCAGATTCATTTGTTTTCACTGCTGACCAGATTATTTTGCGTAGCTATGTTCATATTTTGTGAAACAGTAATTTCATTTTTCGGGTAGCTTACTGCACGCGCCAGTAAAAGGATGACGGCACAGACAGGACAGCGTGTTTGGTTTGCTGCTGGTAGATTATTAAAGCTGCGTCTTTTTCCATCCTACATAAATACAACAACTAAAATAGATTTTTTTTTAAAAAGTGACCTTCAACCCGACGTCTTTTCTTTTTTTTTAGTTTAAAATGTTTTTTTGCTGGATGCAGAAATGTAATTTCGTTTTCTCGTTTTTATGTTAAATGCAACACATTTAACGTTAAAGTTTTATTTAATTATCAATGTTAAAAGTCAGTTGATGCTCCAGTGTTTTCTTTATTGTAGGAAACGGGTGTAAAAGGCTGTTTTGCTGAAACAGGTTGCCGACCGGCTTATTTAAGACTTTTACATTTTTGCGGCTCCTCTTTTTAGTTTTTTTTTGGTCCAATATGGCTCTTTGAACATTTTGGGTTGCCGACCCCTGCTCTAGTGTGTATTGAAATGGGGGAGGGGTCTGCAGTAGCGTTGGCTGCTGAATGAAGGAAGTGAATGATACAGTCGTTCTTTTCTGTCTCTCAAAGTCTCCAATAACACTAGAAAATGCTGGTAGATTTATAAAAAAAATAAAATCAATCCTTTATAAAAAAAAAATCAGAGGGGTCTGAAAACTTGCTAAATATCACAAAGAAAGTCGCTGTGTTTTGCCTTGTCCGATAGCATAATCGGGTGTACCAGAGAATCAGCCCTAACAAAGCTTTCACTTTGCTTCTAATGCAAACTGCGATCAAATGAGTTGATTTTTATAATGTTAAATTTGTCGCCATTAATTAATTGTAATTAACATGTTACAGTCCCACCCCTAGTAAATATATTAGAGGGGGGACTTTAGCGTGTCAATTACGATTAATTACTAATGAGAAAATTGAAGCATTTAAATGTAACACATTTAATCGCAGTTTGCATTAGAATCAAAGCGAAACCTTTGATAGGGCCGATTTTCCTGTACACCTGATTATGATGACAGACGCGGCAAAACTCCATAACTTTATTGCTATATTTAGTGAGTTTTCAGAACCCTCTTTGTTTAAAGCAGCTCTTAATCAGAAAACAGCCAGTTTTAAGTATTTAAAATGGTATACTTTAACTTTAGGTCTGTTTCAGTTTTTATTTCTTTGTCTGCTTTTTTCCAGAAGTTGAAATGTAATTAAACACATTTGGTCAGACAATAATAGGGCTGAAGTTTCTAATATGTCTGATTTGTCTGTGTCTATTATTTGTTTCTTGTTGTTTGTTATTATTTGTTATTATTTCGTCTAAGTCCCACTGAGATTAACAGGTTGTTTTTTTTTGTCTTACTGTAATAATTCCTCTGGTTTATCAGATTATGTTTCGGTCTTTGCTATATCCTCCTCCATGGACTGAAGCTCCATCTTGCTGTTCTTGACCTCTGTCTCCACCTCCTTAAGTTGTTCATTGAGTCGATGTCTCTGGTTCTGGAGTTCTGTCTGAAATGCTAACTGGGTGGTACGGGTGTGTTGTGTGTAGTCATGCTCACCTGCTTGGTCTTTGGAAGAGCAACCTGGGAGGAGGACATGAAAAAAGAACATGATTAGAGATTGACCTATACAGATCTTTTAGGGCTGATACCAATATTTTCTCATCAACCGACAACCAATACAACCTGCTGATATTTGGGGCCGATAATGCATTATCAGTACTGGCCCTGTAGTTTAGCAGCACTCCGAAGATTTTCAGTTTCTCCCTCCCACTACCAGTTAATTTGCCCCACACACTTCCTGCTGCATCTATCTATTTATCTATGAAAACTATGTTTAAAAAATGTATTATTTATATTGTATCATGTAATCATGTGTAATCAAACTGGAAGATAAATCTAAACAAATATCAGGTTTTCTATTTGGTTTCATTTTGATCTCATTCTCAGCTGTACTTGAGGAGGAAAAAATTCTCCTACATCACACACAAGGGTCTGTTTACATCACAACGCTGAAGCAGCAAGTGTTTTGTTGCATTTTGGTCTCCTTTACACATTAACAGTTTTTTTTTTTTTTTTTTTTTTTTTTTTTTTTTTTTAAAAAACGCAAAAATGTGACAACAGCCTCCAGAGAGAGATTTTCTAATGACACAAGGTGAGTCTGGATGTTGTAAACAGCAGTGGGAATCTTTCATCTTTCATGTCATCCTGCACTTGCCGGTGGCTCAGCCTTTTGGGGGGGGGGGGGTAATGACTCCACCAAAACCTGATCATCATCTATGGCGGATTCCCGCATCATGTTTGTTGTGCATCTTCTCACTGTAAATGGATGTTGAAACGGGACCTGGTTCTGAAAACTGCAAAAACTCAAATCTTACCAAGTTTTTCTAATTTTTAGTCAAAATATCTCATCACACTCAAAATACGACAAAATTACTTAAAGAGCAACATTTCAGTGAGATTTAAGAACTTGTTTTAAGGCAATGCATCTTATTTGAAGAAATCTTTAAAAAAGAAAAGATGTTGCTTCTTGTATTGGCAGAATAATTTTGCTTATTACTATAACAAAATACGTTTTTACTTATTTTAAGAGTGGCCAAGACTTCTTGAAATAAGATACATTGCCTTAAAACAAGTTCCTAAATCTCACTGAAATGTTTCTTTTTAGGTAATTTGTCTTATTTTGAGTGTGAAGAGATATTTTTTACTAGAAATTAGAAAAATATACTTGGTAAGATTTGAGTTTTTGCAGTCATGGAGAAGCAGAGGTTTCATCAGATCCTCCACACAAACGTGCACGCTTCTGTTGTTGTTTGTTCTGCTTTTATCGGGATGTGGCCACATCTGGACGTGTGGTTAAAAAGTTTCACTGCTCACTAGAGATCTGACATGCACTCCACGTCGTTTCTGCTCGTTTGTGTTTTTCTGTTTTCATACAGCTGTTGTATAAAGGGTATTTATCTAAAAAAAACACAGAGGAAAAGAGACACATTTTCCGTGGATGAGTTGACTGTAACCAGGGCGCATTTTTCATCAGAAGAGCCGATGGTCAGCATCACGACCACTAACAAAAAGCAGCAGCAATAACTTTCCTTCTGTTTCTGATTTTTAAAGGCGCATTACACAAGTTTAAATGTTAAATACTGTTCTTTTCTTTCCTCCACATGCTCTTAAAATTGCCTGATGTGAATGAGCTGATCTCTCTTCACTGCGGTGGTCTTTTTCTGAATGCTCAATGTGAGAGTTTCAGGTATGAAACCTCTAGGGGGTGCTTTTGGGGGATATGAACTGCACACTCTCATTTGTCTGGCTGCACCGATGTTGTGTATTCCTCCACTGCAGGTCTGTGCATGTTGAGACGACACTAACTGCTGCTAAAAGATGGAGAGCAGGTGCCTCTCAAACACCAACTCAGACTCCAGTAAGACAAAGAAGAAAAGTTTTGTATCGTGAGACGAAGAGAACCAAACTGGAGTCTGACCGGTGTTGTGCCAGTGTTTTACATACATAATCCTTAAATTATCTTCAAATTAATTTTTAATTATAGTTGTGTGGTAGGAAAATTTTATGAGCTCATTTATCCCCAACTGTTGTTTGTCGCGAGAATACGCACGAGAATTAGACCTGTCTGTAAGCGCGTTCATGAGGCAAAAGTCAAAGCCAAAACAAAGTTTTATCAAGACAGACCAAGTGAAGGAAATGATGTCCCAACAGAGAAAATCGTGATAAAATGTAACAGTACGGTTGATAGAGAGGATCAGCGGAGTAAAAGGGCTGGACTCTGATGAATATAAGAAGCGGACATCTGACATTAAGTTCACCTAACAGTGTTAGCTTTTGTAGCTAACGCTGTTAGGTTAACTTCTGGTCTAACTGGTCTCTTACACAAAAAATAATAAGTTACACAAGCAGCAACACTTCCCGACCTCACATCTTCACTGAGTAAATATAATCCTCTGGTCCCTGGTAGTGCTGTCCCTCCTGTTACAGCACTGAAAACTGCCAAAGTAGCTCAGCATGGCAATTTTTTTTTTTTTCCTCTCCTCGTCTTTGTCGTCTTCCTCTCTGACAAAGCTGGTCATTAAACGCTATTCTGCGAAAGGTAATCCGCTGATTTCAGGAGGTGCTAAAGAGGCAAGCTAGCAGCCTCTGTAGATCACGTCATTAACAGAGAAAAAACTATATCACATAGGCTACTGTGGAGAGCGCGCTCTTGTGGCCGATTCTGGTGTGAAGAGAGAGCCCGCACTCAAAGACAAAGCCACTTTCACTCTCTGGAGTTTCTGGCACATTTCAACTGAGGTCCTGTTCCAATACACATTTTGACATGAAAAAGTGGGATTTCCGGGTGATGACTCCTTTAATATAATAAGTTTTGGCAGGCCAGACCTGCATGCCAGAGCTAGTGGAGGAAAGAAGGGGTGGGTGCAGCATCTTAAACAACTGCTGCCCGTATAGATGCTGGTCTGTAAATTATGCCGAGGGGCATGTATTGGTCAACGCACCAGACGTATTGGCCAGTGCTGATACCAGCAAAAAAACGCAAATATCATCCTAAACGATGTTAATTGTTAATTCCTAAATTAAACATAATATTTTACTTACAACCCATGTTAAGGATGAAGACCAATCCTGATTTTCAAAAAGAAGCTGGGAAGTTGTGGAAAATGGAAATGGAAACAGAAAATAAACAACATATCAAATGTTGAAACTGAGACATTTTATCATTTCAACCAGAAAAAACTCTTGTTGCCACTTAAAATCAGCAGTTGAAGAAATTATCTGTATTTAAAACATAAAATAGTTAACTAACACAAAAACTCACCAGTAGGATAATGACAGTGTGACAATTTTCCTATGTCGAATATGAATGTGTGCCTCTGTCTGGCTGATGTCCTAGATAAAGGTTTTTTTTTTTCTTTCTAAGCTCAGTAACATGGAGAAAAATGCAATGACTCTTTGAGACATTCAGACTTACTATGGTTGAGAAAATATATATAAAAAATATACACTGCCCGGCCAAAAAAAAAAAGTCGCCTCCTGGATTAAACTAAGCAAATGGGTACGAGCCTCCTATTGGATAATTACTGCATGGCCGATTATCTTTCAGCTGGCAACAAGTTATTTAACCCCAACTGGTGCAATGAGTTGCTTCTCAATTCCTAGACAACCATGTGGAAAGACACATCCATGGTCTTGGAAAAGATGTTAGTCTGTCTGAGAAGGGTCAGATCATTGGCATCAAGAGGTGAAAACATCTAAGGAGATGCAGAAACTACTGAAACTGGGTTCAGAACAGTCCAACGCATTATGAAAAACCGGAAGGATAGTGGGTCATCGTCTTCCAGGAAGAAATGTGGCCGGAAAGGCAGATGAAGTGATGCAGCATCATGCCTAGTGCTACTGTATGAGCCTGTGGGGGCAGTGTGATGATCTGGGGTTGCTGCAGTTGCTCAGGTCCAGGTTCAGCAACAGTATGAGCTCAGATAATGAGGTCAGCTGATACCTGAATATACTGAATGACCAGGTTATTCCATCAATGGATGTTTTTTTTCCTGATGGCACGGCCATATTCCAAGATGACCGTGCCAGAATTTATCGGGCTCAGATTGTAAAAGATGGTTCAGGGATCATCAGACATCATTTTCACACATGGATTGGCCCCCACAGAGTCCAGACCTCAACCCCATTGAGAATCTTTGGGATGTGCTGTGGTCAGACTCTACAATCATCATCAAGATCTTGGTTAAAAATTGATGCAACAGGATTCAAATAAATCTGGTGACGTTGCAGAAGCTTCTGGAAACACAGTGAATGCTGCCGCAATCAAAGCTAAAGGCGGTCCAACGAAATGTTAAATGTTTGACCTTTTTTTTGTTGGCAACTTTTTTTTGGCCGGGCAGTGTACATAAAATATAAAGTAAAATTGACTTCAGAAAATCTAAGCAGAGTGCTTAAACAACAACGTACTGTATAAAGAGCCTAGTTTACAAAAATTAAAAGGAAGATAAAAGTTCAGTCTCTTTAACAGATAAAACCTTTTGACAACTTTGACGGCAATTCTGCATGTATTTAAAGATTTTTCTTTCCTTTTATGGTTATAAACTTAAAACAAATATTTTAAATGATCAACTAAAACATCTTTAATGCAAGTAGACACTTAATGTAACTTCACGTCTGAACAGGATTTGCCTGCACTAATACCTTCTTTAAATCATCATTAAAACATCTTTAAAAATACGAAAGTAAAATCTTTCAACTCACAATCAAAAACAACTGATTTAGTGTTCAGTTTTTACAGTTTTACACTTTAAAAACTTCAACGTTGGTCTGTAGCAGCTGGAAAGGATGAAAACACAGTAACAAATATGGTAGATCTCAAACACCTTTTATCTGGATTAAAGGAAATAGATCAGAAATACCTTTGCTGTTGATCAGTGGCTGCTGTCAGTGAGATTCTCTGATTAATGTTCACTTCAGTGTCAGTCAGTGATTCTTTATGGAGGGACAATGAAACGGGGTGTGTTGTGTTCCTGTGTACTTTGTACTTGTACAACGAGTGAGATATCAGACAGTTGGAGAAATGAAAGGTGAAGGAAAAGATTTTCAGAGGTTGAGTTCAGAACATCTGCAAACAAGGAGAATAAGTTTCTTCTTTTATGTTCTGAATCATGTTAATTCATTCAGACCTGAGCTGATGTCAGAGATTAAATTTCTTCCTCCCAAATGTACACCCATGTGTTTATAACATGGCCAAAGTGGGCTGTTTTAAAAAGGTATTGAATGTTTTTGTCTTATTATTGAAAAATATGCATCTTCTCGTGGTTCTTTTAGAAACTGCTTATGTTTTTTTTTTCAAGAGTCACATTATATTCTTATGTCTATCTCTATGTAAGCATTTATCGCCATTACAAATTGTCCATCTACTGGCAGTCTCTTAGGGAGGGCTGCTGCTATCAAGTTTACCAAACAGTCTCTCTTACCGTAGATGACCCACAATCTTCACAATCCACAGAAGGGAAAAAGTTACACTTGGGTTTGTTTCAGTACCTACTTTTAAATCTGTTAGTTTTCACGCATTATGCAATGATGAAATGATGAAATGATGCGATGATTTATTCAATTCCATTTTATTTGTATAGCACTAATTCAGTTCAGTCATCTTGAGATGCTTTACAATCAGTCCAATTCATTGCAGTCAAATTATTACCTCCACCAAGGAGGTAATGTTTTCAGTAGCATTGCTTCGTCTGTCCATTTGTCTTTCAGCAACTTTACGGAAAAAGTTCTGGACGGATGGACCTGAAATTTTCATCAGCCATGTGTCTCAGCCCAAGGATGAACCCATTAGATTTTGGTGGTGATCTGGATCACCTTCTGGGTCCAGGAATGTTTTGAGGGACTCTTTATCATTGTGAGATCGGCCATGTTGGAAAGGCTGTTGTTGAGACGTGAGTACCTCCTTGTGGCAGAAGTGTGCAGCTTCGCTACTGAGCACATGATGTCAGGATGCAGAAATGAAACTTATGAGCAGCAGTGAGCACGAGGAGAGAAGACTGTTGGACAGACTTCTAGCAGGTGAATATGGTGAACTGTGTGCATCTGTGCAGAACTGTAAGTAATTCGTATTTCTGCCTGAACAGGATGTTTACTTAGCCTTTAATGTTATTTAGCCGATTTGCTTATTCAGAAGTGTTCCTCCATTCACCATGTGCCTTTTTCTTATTAATCTAGCTGACCTGTTACATGCCAGTAACTGTAACTGTTAGCCTTGAACACATATGCATGTTAACTCCTAACTGTTATCCCTTAAATCTCAAAAATCCATCTCCTTTCCTGTTTCAGGACAGAACCTTGGCGTTCCCCAAGGTTCTGTCCTGGGGCCCCTTCTATTTATCATTTACATCCTCCCCATTGGTTACATTCTCTGGCAACACAATGTTAATTTCCATTGCTACGTGGATGACACCCAGCTCTACCTTTCTACCAACCCATCCTCTTCCACGATTTGCCCTTACCCTCTGTCTCCAAGAAATTCATTCTTGGTTTTCATCCAATTTTCTCACACTAAACAGTTCTAAAGCTGAAGTCCTCCTTGTTGGTACGCCTCTCACTCTCTCCAAAGCCAATAGTTTCCCCATTACCATTGACAATACATCTGTCCTCCCCTCCTCTCAGGTTAAGAATCTGGGTGTCGTCCTCGACAACACACTCTCTTTTCAGTCTCACATCAACAACATCGCCGGTTCAGCCTATTTTCACCTCCACAACATCTCCCGCCTCCGTCCCTCTCTCACTCCTCACTCCACCGCTATTCTTGTGCACAGTCTCATCACTTCTCGAATTGATTACTGTTACTCACTTCTCTATGGCCTCCCGAATAAATCCCTCCGGAAGCTGCAGCTCCTTCAGAACTCTGCTGCCCGTTTGATCACCCGGACTCCCATGTCTGATCATATCACTCCCATTTTACATAAACTCCACTGGCTTCCAATCAAACAAAGAGTTTGTGAAACGGAAAACTCAGTTTCCCTGATCTCAGAGTTAAACAACTCTGGGTTTTCATTAAACCTGCTTCATGAAACATGCCCCTGGCGATTACTATTTGTTTTGGTGTCTGTGTCCACATCTCGGGATGCTGGAAATCAAATCAAATCATTTCACTAGCCTGGTACATCAGCCTGACTAACACCATGTATGAAATACATGGCATGTCAGTTTGGGTTCCCTCCACTGGAAACTGATTTCCAATGCGAGAGGAGAGAAGGGGCTAACGGGAACATATTGAATTGGAGAGAATCAATCAAAGAAACACAGAAGTGACGCAAACGTCTTTTTGTAACACGAAAGCCTTCAGAGCAACAAGTTGTTGTGGTTTTAAAGACACGTGCAGTTCATTTTAGACATCAGTAAGGGCATCATTAAACCATCGCTCCTCTGTGGCCGCCATTCTGTTTATGGTTACAGAACTGAGTTGCAGAAAAAAACATATTGTAAAGTCCCGCCTCCTGCGCTGCAATTGGTCCAGTCAATTTCTTAATGAGGTGGAAATTAGTTTCCAATGCAGGGAAACCAGACTGACTTGCCGTGTGTCTCATACATGCCGTTGTTCAGGCTGGCATGCAGGCTAGGATTTTACACTGTCATATTTTTTTTTTATTTTCATTGTTTCAACTGTTACGTTTAATGATCAATTGCTTTATCCTTTCTTTAGTACGGTGGCCTTGAATGTCCCGAAAGATAACTATAGATAAAATGCATTATCAAAATTATTATTATGATACTGTAACCTAGGTGAAATTACTGCCATCTCTGCAGTCAGTATTTTAATATTTTTCTGTGATTTTTTTTTTTTTTTTACATTGTAGACCGTATTTTAACTTTAAATCCTTAATGCAGGTTTTTATTTTTTTCTTAAAACTGTGCTTTTATATTTTATATATTTATATATATATCTCTGTTTACTCTGTCTGTCCTGGTTTGTGTCCATTAATCCAGTGACCTTCTCTAAAGGCTCAGACAGCTTGTCTAGGTTCAGTAACTGTCTCTTATAACTTTTCTTTTTATCGTCTAATTTCCACTGAGATTTCAACAGGTTTTCTTTTTGTCTTAATAATTCCCCTGCTTTATCAAACTCTGTTTCTGTCTTTGCTATGTTATCCTCCACAGACTGAAGCTCCATCTTGTTGTTCTTGAGCTCCGTCTCCACCTTCTGAAGTTGTCTGGTGAGTTGAGATCTCTGGTTCTCCAGCTCGCCGTTTAGCTCTGTCTGGGCGGTAATAATCTTTTCTACATCATGTTGTCTGATATGTGACTTTTTGGATGTATCTTCTGAAAAAGGGACATGATATTAACAACCAACACAGAAATATGTTTCTTCAGGATGGCAAAAATTTGTTTATGCTGTCTTTCATCCAAATTTTGAAACTTACCTTCAAGCCGGCTGTAATTCTTTCCTGAGAGGAAAAAAGGACATGACATTATTAATTCAGAAAGACACAATGCTTGGCAACTTGGTCCATCTCTGACTAACAAGTCCATCATAAACAGTGGGGGAAAAAAAGTGTTGAACACGTCAACATTTTTCTCAGAAAATATATTTCTAGTAGAGCTTTGGACATGAAATTTTCCCCAGATGTCAACAAAAACCATAGTAATGCACACATACAAAGAAATTCTAACATTTATGTCCATAAATGAAGTTATGTGTAATATAGTGAAATGACACAGGAAATAAGTACTGAACACATTAAGAAATGGAGGACAAAAAGATCTGGAAAGCCAAGAAAGCAGCTGGAGTCTGTCAGTATGTAGAAAGTAATCCTGTCCTCTATCAATGCAAAGTAATATCAGCTGATTTAGTCCTGATTGATGCCTTAAAAAAAGTTTCTCATCACCAAAGTATCAGACAAGAAGCATTGCATGATGGGTAAAAGCAAATAGCTGTCTAAAGACCTATGCAACCTTCTTATTGCAAACACACTGAAGGCATTGGTTCCAGGTGCATTTCTAAACTTCTGAAAGTTCCAGTGAGCACCATTGAGACCATCATCCAGAGGTGGAAAGAACACGGCATCATCATAAAGCGGCCACGGCCAGGTGCTCCTCACAAGATTTCAGACAGAGGAGTCAGAACAATAATCAGAAAGGTTCTCCAACAGCCCAGGACCACTCGTGGAGAGCTTCAGAAAGACCTGGAATCAGCAGGTACAGTTGTTTCAGAGAAAACAAGAAGTAATGCACTCAACCGCCATGGCCTTCATGCACGCACACCACGCAAGACTCCATTTCTGAAGAAAAAAGCATGTTGATGCTGGTTTGAAGAGTGCAACACAACATCTGGACAAACCCATGACATTCTGGAAAAACATAGTCTGGTCAGATGAGACCAGAACTGAACTCTGCAGATGTCATAAGACACAACATGTTTGGAGGAGAAATGGCACCACACATGACCCCCAAAAACACCATAGCAACAGTGAAGTTTGGAGGTGGGAACATCATGGTGGGGGCTGTTTTTCAGGATGTGGTACTGGCAGACTTCATATCATTGAAGGAAGAATGAATGGAGGGAAGTATAGAGACATTCTGGACCAGAATCTGCTGCATCTGCAGCTGCTGAAGATGAAAAGAGGCTGGATCTTTCTGCAAGACGACCATCCCAACACACAGCCAAGAAACACTCACCTGGCTTAAGAAATAGAAAATAAAGTTGATAAAATGGCCCAGTCAATTGAATCCAATTGAAAATTTTTGGAAAGAACTGAAGATCCATGTTCACAGAAGTGACCCCCAAAACCTTGAAGGTTTGAAGGCAGTTTGTGTGGAAGAATGGACCAAAATCACACCTGAGCAATCTGTATTCCACTGGTTCGACATCTGGTGAAAATTTCATGTCAGTAGCTCTACTAGAAATATATTTTCTCAGAAAAATGTTGACGTGTTCAATAATGTTTTTCCCTTGCTGTCGATGTTCATTTCTTAATTGAACATCATGATTCACTTGCAAAACATATTTAGGAAGAAAGGAATCAAGAAAAATCCTGTTTTCAAACAGAAGCTGTGGAAAATGTAAATAAAAACAGAACTTTAACAACATATCAGAAGTTGAAACTGAGTTATTTTACCACTTCTTGGCAAATATGATGATTAATTAGTTAACAGTAATTAAGAAGCTGTGACTTACTTCTGCAGATTAAAGGAAAACGAATCAAAGCAATGAGGGCACCAACTCCAGCAACCACATAAGACAAGATCATAGCCGGATAAAACCAGCAGTTAAAGAAATCATCTGTAATTACATCACAAAACTGTTAAATAACACAAAACTCATCAGTTAGATGATGACAGTGTGACCTTTTTCTTACCTGAAACATAAAAGTGTTCCTCTGCCTGGCTGACGTTGTCTTTGACTCTACAGATTATGCTGTTTTTGTCTTTCTTCCCAACAGTCACTTTCCTGCTGACAGTGTAGAGACCATCGGGTTCTTTGACTGCCTCTGTAGGACCAGCAGGGAGGACGTTCCCCTCACCGTCCAGCCAGGACATCTCAGGTTCTCCATCCCAGCCTGCAGACTCACACTGTAACTCCACACTGCAGCTGCTTACAACAAGCCCTACCAGGCGGATTTCTGCATGAAGTGAGACGTTTCCTGGTAAAAGAACATGAGAGATTTTAAACATGATGTTCAGGTGTGATTATTTGGCATTTTACACCATTTAGAATGACTTTATTATCAGATTATGTCACTCTGTCTATGTAATTGATCAATCTTAAAGGGACCCTCAATGTGAGATGTGTGTGCATGTTACCTTCACATGAGTGTGTCAGGAGATATAAAACGATCAAAATGCTTCTGGACAGAAAAGACAATCCCTCTGTCTTCTGAACCATCTTGGAAGACTAAACATTCAAAGACAATGATATAAAAGTGAAATGTTTTCAAAAATAAAGTTGTATTAGTTTGATAACTGTTTAACACATTCAAATCATCAGATGTTTTAGATAATTTATTTTCAGGAGGGAAAATAAATCAGAGGTTTTAATTTCCATTTAAAGGCACAGTATGTAAGGATTACTGACATCTAGTGGTGAAGATGGGTATTGGAAAAAAAGATGTTTTCTTTCAAATGACTTCATATTCTAAGCACTGTTGTGAATGTATGGTGGCTGTTAGTGGCCAAAATTCTCCCAGACATAAAGATGTTTTCATGTGAGTGGATCCAGTGGTCTCAGGTGTAGCTATGACTGTACTATAAGTAGCTATTTTTAACGTTTTTTAAGGCATTACTTATCCCAAACACAGTGCTCCAACTCCCATTAAACAAAGCTGGTACAGCAGTTTTACAGTTCAGAAGGTTCTCACTTCACATGCATTGTTTTGTCCATTCAAGGACACCGTAGTGAAAAAAATGGTGGAACAAATATGGCAGCCTCCATATGTGCACCCCCCAGCAAGTAGATATAAATGATTCAGTCTAAGAAATAAACATATAACAGCTATTCTAGTGCAGTGATTACACATCAATAGAAACACAGTTTTGAATTACATATCACATTTTCTGCCACTGACCTTTGATTCTTTTACATACTGTGCCTTTAAAGAATATTTAAAGAACCTTGTTTCTAAAAGTCAGAGCAGCAACTATAAAAACAATCAGTCTGTTTAACAGATTAAACCTTTTGGCAACTTGGATTTCTGCTTATATTTATAATAATTTTATTTGCCTTCATGATTATAGACTTTTCTTAAAACAATAGATACTTTAAATGATCAACTAAATCTTTAATGAATATTTACTCTTTAATGAAAGTAGTTACTTAATGTAGGTCTGAACAGGATTTACCTGTACTTACCTGCTCTGAGCTCACTTTCACTGGCTTTGTTTCAGTTAAAGGGATACTATGTAACTTTTGATCCAAACATTGGCCTAATGTAAGTAATAATAGATGATTTCTGGGGTCAGTAAACAGCATTTTATGCATGTCGGTGCTCCATGGGAGCTGCTCTCCTCAAAAAACAGACATAGTATCTTTGCAGGAGCAGATCCGTCTCTCATTGGATCATGTGATCTGGAGTGCTTTGCTTTATGGCTCCATGACATTGCTATCAGCTGATCAAAGTAGACTGTAAACACTATTCCAAGACACGGATAGAGACTTTTTAATTTAGCAACAGTTTTGTGGCCTGTGGAAAAAGTTACAGGTTAGTGCCCTTAATACCCAAAAGTTACACAGTATCCCTTTAAATAAGCTGCTGCTTAGCCTAAACTTGTCTTCATCTCACAATCATAAACAAGATAAAATGTAAGCCGTATGAAATACTACCGATCAGTCTCACTAATGATCAGGTTCAGTTGTCAGTTTTTACAGTTTTACACTCTCAAAACTTCCACTTTGTTGCGTAGCTGGAAAGTAGGATGGAAACAAAAGAACAAATACAGTCGGCGTAAAATACCTTTTTTTCCTGGATGAAAGGAAATAAATCAGAAATACCTTTGCTGTTGGTCAGTGGCTGCTGTCGGTGAGATTCTCTGATAAATGTTGACTTTAGTGTCAGCAAGTAAATCTTTCTACAGGGACAATAAAACGAGGTGTGTTGAGTTTTCTATGTACTTTATATAACTAGTTAGAAGGGATGAGCCAGATACTCATTTCGGACAAGTATCCGGTACAGATACAACCTTTTTGATGAGTACGAGCATGATACATAAAGCATTGATGAAATGAAGATGTTTTGCTGCAGATAATGTCTTATATAGTCGCTGCCCCGTCTCCACCATTATTACTGGATGTACACCGAAGAGTGAATCAAGTTATATCCTCCGAAGGACTCAAAGTGATGTAGAAACTTTACCGATGAGTAAATATAAACATCAGACAATGTTCTTGTCTGATACACAAAATCTGTGAAAATGCTCTTTTATAAGCGTCTCCTTTCTTGGCAGTCCCCAGTTGTTCCATTGGAAACGGGGGGGTACAGACCCGATTTTCAGATGCTTGTGTGTTTTCAGACGCACAAAGTTAGGCACATCAGCAAACCCTAACTGGCTAACGCTAGCCTGCTAACACCAGCTGTGTAGTCTGCATCGACGTGCCGGCTACAGACAAACGTGCAACCTTGATTCATTATAAAGTTGGTCCCTTCACCCCAGCAAATCGCTTTGATCCACTTCTCCTTAGCATCACTTCAGTCGGGAATCCATGAAAACTTAAGTAGGATTGGCGTTGTTTATTTGATTTACAAAGTGGTAGGCTACAGAGCAGGGACATTGGATTCAGCTATTGTTGAACTGGCCCGGAAGAGGAAATGCCCAAGTACGACATGTTCCTGAAACCAGAACACGAAGCGTGATAATCCCCTAATAGTACCAGTCTTCCAACTAGAACACAGGAATAATTTCTGCCACCGCGGTGGTTTAATCCAACATGGTGATGGTGAAAGACTAAATAAATCATTCAGTCTGAACCTGAATAAGTTACCTGTATCTGAGAGAGTTTTCTGAAGATCTGTCACTCCTGCTGTCCTGTTATCACCATTTTCAACTGTTTACATGCGTTCACGTTTTGATTTTTGCAACCAAACAAATACCAGGACTTAAACAATGTATTTCCCCGACACGTTCACGTCATATCTTGACCTCATCTGCATTAAAAGTCGAGTCTTGCATGTAAAACACACGCCTTCTCATAGTTTAATAATGCCTTTCCTGTGTTTTCTTGCCCCTGGTTGCGCACGCATCCTATTTGTGACGTTGCTCGGAAACTCTATAGTAACAGTTATTACTGCTTTTATTCTAACAAAAAAAAAAACTACTATATTAAACTTGCCCTTGTAGGATTGATAAAGTTTTCTATCATTTCATTACATTCAAAAAGACGATGCAATGACTGATTCATTTCAACTTTATTTACAGTCGGTCCAATTCATTGCAGTCCAACTATTTTCCAGAATAATCCACACTTGTCCACTTTATGATAATTGTGTTCATATAATAAAATTGATGCTACAGTAAACCAATGGAAACGATTCAATGCCTCATCTGGAACCTCCACAGGGCAGCTGCTGGTGACAATGGAAAGTAAACGCAGAAAATGACTCTTAACAGAAAACCTCAGACTTAATAATAAAATCAATCATAAAAAAATCCCATATTCCTGTATATGAGATCACAACTGCAAGTTTCACTAAATACCTCCATTTATTTGATGTTCAAACAAAAATGCAAACATCTGCATCCCACTGAGTCTGCATAGATACTGGTATGTTTGCTGAAACACACAGTAGAAAAATGGTTAAATGTCATGATGAGAAAATGGACAAAATCAATAAGCAAGTTGAAGCTAAAAGTTGTTTTATTCATCAAGTTTTAAATAACATCATGCAGTTGTTTCTCACAACAGGCACCAGTACTGGTTTATTTCTGCAGTCCTGACATGGTGCAGCTCATTCATGCAGGTTATTTTAGACATGAACATTTCAGCAGCTTAGAAACCAGAATACATGCATTTAATCATGTTTCAGTGAACAGCCTGTCTAAAACAAAGCCACAGCCTCTCTGCACAGCTGTGGTTAATCAGCAGACGGTTAGCCAAACCTTAACAAGACATGAACTCTGAGAAATGACGTGGTTTTTAACAAAACACGCTGAGCTGCGGCTATGAGACACACTTACAGGCATGGAAATAGCCGTGGTGAAGCTCATTCATGCAGGTTATTTTAGACATGAACGTTGCAGCAGCTTAGAAACCAGAATACGTGCATTTAATCATGTTTCAGTGAAGAGCCCGTCTTAAACAAAGCCACACAGCCTCTCTGCACAGCTGTGGTTAATCAGCAGTTGGCCAAACCTTAAGAAGACAGACTCTGAGATATGATGTGGTTTTTAAAAAACACGCTGAGCTGTGGCTATGAGACACACTTACAGGCATGGAATAGCAAAACATGCTACAGATAAGAAAGCTTTGTTACACAGTATCTTCTGAGATGTTTGCTGAATGAAGTTCAAGTTCACTTTATTTCTAAAGCACTCTTACACTGACATAAAGTCAAGATGGTTCATGGCAATAAAACAGAATAATAATCACAATACTACATAGATTAAAAACTGAAAACATTGTAAAATAAATGTAAAATAACACAAAAAAAGACTACACAGGAGCTAAATCCCAAAGCCTTTATCAAAGTGAGAGGTTTTCAGTGATGTTTAAAGGCAGCAAGCGAATTGGTGCTCCTGATTGATGGCGGTATATCGATCCAGAGGGGGGGTCAAGCACACAGAAGGCGCTCCCTCCTTTAGTGATGTATTGGAGCTTCGGGTCAACTAGCAAGTTGGCCGTTGGTGATCTCAGGGATCTAGGGGGACATACTGAATACATAAGTCTGATATATAAGGGGATAAAGAAACAAGAACACATTTAATGTTAAAGGAATAGTTCACCCACAGAATGATGTAATTTTATTTTCCAGTTACCCTCATGATGAGCCTGGTGAACCTGTCCGATCTCCGGCTGCATTTCAGATATTGAAAAAGTGCTCCAGAGTCTTGCTCGGGTGAGTAGAAAATAAACACACATCATTCTGTGGGTGTACTACTCCTTTAAAGGCTGCTACATATTCTGCGGGAAGCGAGAACTTTCTTCTTGTTCTCAGGGCCACGAGAAAAACATTATGTCATTTTGTTCTCGCGGACGTGATTGAGGACGGCTTCCGGCTTGTTCTTGACCCCTCGGCCAAGCAGAATTTTCTCCTCAGGGAGCTCCGATAAGTATTGTGTGATTGGTCGGACATTTGAGGCAGGCGGGGTTAACACAGATGCTTGAAGTGTTGTCACCTCCGCATTTCCGCAGATGCGACGTTGAACGGATAGTTTTTATAACCAGCTGATCGAGGTGGTGAGAAAGTACGAAAATGTAAACCACACATGTGGCATTTGAATACACGGACACCACTGCATGCACAACTCCAGAAGTTAATTGCAAATGTATTTGCACTTGCAAGTGTTGCGTGGGCCAGAAGTAGTCCTGATGTGAAGCACTTTCCTCATGGCAATTCCCTTGTGGGATACTTGCGGTGGTCATGTGACTGAGTTTTGGCAGCTACACTTACATTTACTCAACACATTAGTCAAGGCTAGCCTGGTTCACCAGCCTGACCAACGCCATCTATTCAATACACGGCAAGTCAGTCTGGGTTCCCCCCATCAGGAAGTGATTTCCACTCCAGAAAAAAATGACCAAACCAATCACAGCGAGGGGAGGCGGGACTTTACAACACGCCTTTTTAGCTACTGTGTTCTGTAACTATAAACAGTCAGAATGGCGGCCGCAGCAGAGTGACTACATAACAATGCCCTTTCTGATATCTTAAAAGAGCTGCACGTGTCCTTAAAACATGAACAACTTACTGCTCTGAGGGTTTTCTTCTTACAAAAGACGTGTGCGTGCATCACTTCCGTGTTTCTCTGATTGGTTCTCTCTGGTTCAGTTTGTTCCTGTTAGTCCTGCCTCTCGTCTCGAGATGAAAATCAGACTCCAAACGGAGGGGAGCCCAGACTGACTTACCATGTATCTCATACATGGTGTTAGTCAGGCTGGTGTACCAGGCTCAGTCAAGGCCACATTTAGGCCAACCATGTTTTACTGTCTGGGTAGTGATGCACATGAAGGGAGGAGAATAACATATATATATATTATATCTTCTTACCTGAAATTTTAAAATTGACGGTAGAATAGACAGTATTATTCACTTCTCCTTGTGAACATCTTGATTCTCCTTGACCTGTTTCATGGGAAGAGATGGGGGAGGGGGGGGAGGGGGGGACGACGACACACACATCATGTACAACAAGGCTCAAATGCTCAGTGCATTTGGTGCTTTCGCAAGGTCTTTTGGGATTCTATAAGAACTGAAATACATAGATGTTTGGTGATTGGTAGAACTGGCAAGCCACACCCCTTGTGTGATCTCTTCTTCTTCCTACCCACCATATTTAAAAAAGTCCCACAGCTGTTTACCGATTTAACTGTTTATCGAGATCATAATAAACAACAAGAACTATTACAATAGGAGTGTACACAATTATCACAATGGTACACATCCCGAAATCGATAACTATTTTGAATTCGCAAATACAGCTGCAAAGTGTGGCAGTAGAATCTGCGTGTGCCGCCTGGACAAACAAAAGGTAAACAAGGGCAAACAAGGGTAAACAAAGCTCTTGGGCCAGTTATTGACGTCAGACACACAGGGATTAATCAGTTTGTCCAGTAGGACGCAGGAAGCAAAGGTGCTGTCTGAAGTTCAGGAAGTAGTGGAAGCGTGCATATTGCCCATTCAGAGAAATGATATAATGACGTATATCATTTATGAATGACATAATGTAGCTGAAGTCCAAGATATGGTTGAAAATGTAAAAAAACAAAATTAGCTGTTAAAAGGATCGTAGCAGATTTTATGCTGATCAAGATCACCGGAAAAGGCTCCTCTTTTATTCTCTCATGTCATCAAATACGGCCGATTAGGGATTTCCATTACATTCAATGAGAGACTCTGCATCACATATGTATGAGATGGGTATACCCCTCACGTGAAGAGGTGACATGGAAGGAGCCTGCCCAAGCGTCAACAGATGACGAGTTGGGAGTGAGAATGTGGTGGATGAGCAGTTTATCATTTGTCATTAAACAGAAATGGTGAACGACGGTGAAAATCACCGCACACTATAATGTCTCTCATATATGGGGTTCCGACGTCCACTGTAATGGACATGCTATCTTGTAAATATAAATTAATTCTTTTAAAAAAAATCTTCCAGATCTTTTAATTTCCCTCAAAACAATCTGGGAATTTAAAAAAAAATGGGATTGGACATGTTGAGGCAATTTCACTGGTCACCCTCTTTCTGACATACACTAATGTTTCTGTGACCTGCTCTTATGGTAAACAATATCATTAATACATCATCAGACATTCATAATCTGGGTAAATGGTGCCAGCATTCACTGGCTGGTCTGATAACAAGCACATTGCTGAAGACGTGGGTCCCTCACAGACGTGTGTGCAGCCTGCTAACAGGCCAGCCTCCAGAAATGACCTCAAAATGAAACCTGCCTGCTCTGACGGGAACCTCAGAGTCATTCTGGAACGCCTTCTGGACCAGACTCTCCGGTTGTAGTGTGCTTTCTACAACTGCGCCAACTTCTTTTCTCAGTCATCTCCTCTTGAATTAATTCATCATTTACGTACCGCATAAATATGATTTCATAATAAAACAGCTTAAAAATCTCAATTGTCCTCTTTTCTGCCATGACATACAATATTTGCTCTCTGGTAGTCAGGATGTAAAGTTTTTCTTCAGGAACTTTTTGTTAGAAATGAAACATTTATCAGGCAAAGATAGATAATAGTGAGTAATAAGTAACTTACCCCTTTTCCTCTGAAAGTTTGTAATAACAGAATAAGTCAGATTTTGTGGCTCGATGGCACTCTCTTCCCTTGAGGCTGAAAAATAAAAGTGACATGATATACTGTACATCTTCAGATGAATGACGACAAATTACAACATATTATCATTCCGGTGTTTAAAAAAAAGAAAAAACAAACTAATTAAAACACAGAAATATGGAGAAGTTTGTGAAAAACATCCACTCCCCCATGATTCAGCAATTTCTCTAAAAATTCTATCGTACACATCATCGGTCTCATGATGATTCTGTTCCTCTCATCTTCACAGCACTGCTTCATTGAAGTTTGCAGCATCTCTTCAGGTCCCACCAAAGCATCTTGGTGAGGTGGAAGCCTGGACTTTGATTCTTTTGTTTGAAACCATTCTGTTGTAGACCTGCAGCTGTTGGGATCTTTGGGTCTCATGCAAGAAGCATTCGTACAAACAAATTTGTTCTTAAATGGTTTGTACGAGTGGTTTAGGAGAAAATCCCGCATTCACCAATTTTCTCGTATTTCTAATCCTGTCAGGCACGAACAAATTTCACGACTGCTTCAGACTTGACGTAGGAGTCTTGCACAATCAGTCTGCTGTTATCCAAACCTAGTTTTTCATTAAAGGACTGTATTAATTGTTACTTTGAAGCTAGTGTGTATTTTAAAATCCAGTATAAATTCGACTACTTATGTAGGCTATCACTCTGCAATTATAATTTACATTTTCATGCGCAAACTGAGCAACTATCGGACATTTTACTTGCAGCCGGCATGTCGGCGAGGGGACGATGGTTTAATTTGTTATTTCATCAATAGAAAGTGCAGTCAGTGAGCTCCAAGTGAGATCAAGCTGCTATAAAATTGAAAGAAACATCTCAAATAGAAAATTATGGAAAGTTCTGAAAGGAGGTTCGGCAACAGTCGCTGCAACTCTTCTAATGGTCAGACATGCAGTCAGTTCATGACGCCTTGGCTTCATGATTGGGTCTGAATTTCTCAAATTAGAGTTTCACATTTTTATGTGCTTTGTTTGAGAGAGATGGAGAGGCTGATGAAAGGATGACAGACATGTTCCAACTGCACGTCGGCTTTTTTATCCAGCTGGGACAAACAGTACTTGTGCGTGTGTATGTGTTAAAAGGGGATTTTGCAGAATGCTGCAAGAGTACCTGCGCTGTTTTGGTTGATGGAAACTCATTAAACATTTCCATCATATTGCACCTCTTGGCCTCCATCAGTAGGCCAGTTTTCAAGGACTGTGTTTTGTTAAACGAAGAGCAAAACCTGACGTCACAGTTCAATGGTACTTGTTCGTTTGTTCATTCATTAGTAAGTATTGATTAAATTAAAGGAGTTTTGCGGCAGATAACGCCTTATATAGAGGCCCGCTCTGGCTGCCCTGCTCCCTCCCATTATATGGACATACGCTGATCACGAAAAAAAAATCTAAATATCTCACGTAGGAGTCAGAGTGATACAGAAATGTTACTGGGGAGTTAGTGCTCATATAAACTCCTAGAAATAAGGTCCAGGTCGAAAAAAAAAAAGGAAACTTATCCTTTAAGCTTATAATACTTT